>JASDDO010000012.1:440265751-440407186 GCA_030015575.1 Agapanthus africanus
TCACTTCTTAATCAAGATAATAATACGGATGTATTGACGGAACCCGCTTGTTATACTGCGCTAAGGAACGTTGGTCCCGTTCCAACTTATAATTGTTATAAGACAGAACAGGAAATTGGGGATTACCAGAATTCCCGTGCCGCCCAAACGAAGAAAGTGCATGCTGATGCATCTTCTTCGGGTGTGTTCATTATAGAGAACTGTTTTTTCAGTATACTTTACGTCCTGGGTATGAGATACCGGATCAGGATCCCGCAAATGTAATTTGTTACATGGGCTACAGATATGTAGAGAACTGAGAATGTGTGATAAGTTTCAATAGTTGGAAATGATGCAAGTGTTGCAGCCAAGACTGTGGCAGTTATCACCCTGTATTACCAGAATACATTGATTCTGAATGAATATTATTAGATACCGAACCTGATATACAACATCATATCAGTCTTTTTATTAGTAAAGAAGGATATAATTTTGTATGTTGGATAATGTTTTGAACATTTTCTATATCAAGAGTTGATCGGTTTCAGGTACGTTATCTAAAAACATAGACGTTCTAATCAAACTACAGTTCTTAATGTACAGAATACACACAAGAGGAAGAGTTCAGAAATGAACGAATCCTTCTTGAGATATTATAGACTAGGTCACATCAATATGACCCGACTAGCTGAAGTTATATAAAGATGCATATTTAAATTAGTTTGAATTTATATCTTGTGAAACTTGCAGGTCATGTCACAAAGATAAGATGAACACGACTCCGTTTGTTGGAAACAGAGAAAGAGTTAATGAACTCTTGGATTGATACATGCCGATGTATGAAGGTCCCCTGTCTACACATGCCAAGACCGCTTCTTTGTACTTTATTACATTCACTGATTATCTCTCAAGATCCGGACATATGTTCCTGTTGAAACACAAGTCTGGAACTTTTGAGAAATTCAATGAATATAAGTTAGAAGTAGAGAACTAAAAACGGGTAAAAGTATTATGTCCTTTGATGAGATCAAGGAGGAGAATACTTGAGCACGGAATTCCTGGACTTTTCTAAAGGAGAATGAGATTATCTCTCAGCATTACTCTTCCGTATACACCACAGCACCTCGGTGTATCGGGGCTGAGCAATTACACCCTATGTGATATGGTGTGCTCTATGATGAGTATTACTGAGTTTCCTATTTCCTTTTTGGAGTTATGCACTTGTGAAGCTGCATACCTATTGAATAGGGTTCCAATCAAATCAGTTGCCTACTAATTCATATGTGATATGGAATGGGAAGAGCCCATATCTTAAGTTTGTTAAGATTTGGGGTTGTCCGGCCTATGTCTAAAAGCAAAATCCGGACAAGCTCGAGACAAAGTCAGTTCTGTGGAAGTTTATTGGATATCCCAAGCATTCGCAAGGAATATCTTCTACCAAACCGAGAAATAAAAGATGTTTTTGTTTCTCAGCATGCCACCTTTATGAAAGGGAATTTCTTGTGAAGAAATTATTGGTCATGAGTTAGAACTGGAAAGAGTTCCGGCTATATAAACTACAGCTGATGATTTGATAGAACCAAAGGATTCAATAGTTTCCAACGAACCTCAGCCTCTCTGCGATCTGGTAGGGTTCCTCATCCACCTGAGAGATACTTCGGTTTCTCTATGACAGTGGGAGCGAGGATTGCATCATGAGATAATGACCCAACTAGTTTCGAGCTGGCCATCAGGAGTGGGACTCTGTAAGAATGGCTGGATGCTTAGCGATCTGAGATGGAATCCTTATACACCAACAAAGTATGGACTTTGGTTGCTTTATCTGAAGGGTTAAATCCCCATCAGGAGCAAGTATATCTTGAGAAGATTACTTGGTGTACATGGAAAAGTTGAGAATTTCAAAGCTATGCTTAAGTACATCCAGATCCTACTTGCCATGGCTACATACCATGACTACGATATCTGGCAGTTGGGTGTCATGACTGCTTTTCTAAATGATGATTTGGAAGAGAGCGTCTATAAGTACACAGCCAGAGGGCTTCGTAGATAGTAGGAGCAGCGGAAACGTGTGCAAGATGTTTTATGTGATAAAGCAGGCATCGCGGAGTTAGAACGTTGTTTTGATGTGGTAGCCAAAGAGTTTGACTTCATCAAAATGGTAGATGAACCTTGTATATACAAAAGGGTAGTAGAGAGTATGGTGGTGATCCTCGTAGAGTACGTGGATGACATACTCTAATAGGGAAGGAGTTTCCTATGCTACGCTCGGTCAATCTCCGCTTATCATAAGGATTCTCCATATAGGATCAAAGTGATACCTCCTAAATCCTGGGTTTTGATCTATGAGATAGATGTAAATGATGTTAGGATTCTCACTAGTTGTAGTGAGATGGTATCAATTGATCTTGGGGAGAATCACTGGAAAGGTTCCAGAGTGATAAGGACGACTGAATGTCAGTCGCAAGCATTGTCTTTACCCTCAGTGGAGGGACGGTATGTTGGAAGAGTTCCAAGCTAGATTCCATGACTTACTAGACGATTAAAGGCAAGATACGTAGTTACCAAGGATGCTACCAAAGAGGCAGTCTGGATATATTTTTTCATGAGATGAACTTCGTTCCTACCATTGTGTGACAATGGAGTTATGGCTTATGCTAAGGAACCCCCGTCCCATCAGAAATCCGGATAAATTCTTAGGCAGTATCACCTGATCATGGAGATGGTTAATCTCCAGGGAGATCGAGGTTAGGAGAGTAGACACAGAGGACAACAGCACGAATCCACTCACAAAGACCTTTTCCCTGTATAGACTTTTATGGGATGGTTGAGTATGAGATACTTCAACCACAACAAATTGTTGGGTATGTGATACCACAACATGTGGCCCTAGTGCAAGTGGGAGATTGTTAGTTATATGTATGCCCTAGAGGCCATTACTGTACATACGATGTATATTGTAGTGGATGCTAGGACAAATATAGGGAGGACTTTCTTGCTCGACATGATAGTATGCTATCTGGTTACTCTTTATCTTAACATGTACTCTGATTGTCTCTATGTTACATATTGCTAAAGCCCTTAGGATGAGTACTTGACTACCAGGACTATGATGCTGATCATACTAGTGAGGACAGTGTAATCGTAAAGTACATCCTTCAAATGTTCCTAGTCGTAGGAGTACCGAGACAGGGCATCGATACTCTAGAGTAGACTAGCATATACGCATCTTGAACCATATGATGGGCGATGGATGATCCATATCCATCGGTGTTTGACATCAATGATGGTGTACGGGTGCTCAGTAGAGACTGGATACACTGGACGGACTCGCAGAGAACTCCCAGATGGTATTATACCTCACGTCAGATGGCAGTTCTCTGGTGACACTGGTACAGGTTAGTCTGTAGACCCGAGATCGTCATAGAGTCTTGTGTGATTCCCACTGTGCTTTGATTTCCAGCATACCACGTCCAAGAGGGCGTGCAAAAAGG
Organism: Agapanthus africanus; assembly: GCA_030015575.1. Lineage (NCBI taxonomy): Eukaryota > Viridiplantae > Streptophyta > Magnoliopsida > Asparagales > Amaryllidaceae > Agapanthus > Agapanthus africanus. The sequence goes on from JASDDO010000012.1 coordinate 440,269,222, forward strand.
TGGTTTTTGGGTACAGTCCCGAATCATATGGAGGCAATGAGCGATAGGAGGGGATTCGTCTCTCCTGGTGTAGGCAGTTGATGTTGCGCTGTGTTTGATTGGCTATAACTGGAAATCCCTGGCCAGGGTTGCTGAGATTTACTGGTAAATGTTATCAGTAATTTTTCGAACTGTTATAGACCTCATATCGACACGACTTATCAAGCTACTGGGGTCTGACATTTACCATCCCTAGGCGAGATATGCGACATATCAGACGAAGAGACCGGACTGTACGAGAGTGTTACTGATTGGATTCGCGGGAGATAGTACAAGCCTGCTTGTTGATCCTCTGATCGCTCAATACCTGGATGGCTGTTACGTTTAGCTGACCGCTTGCAGCTTGTGGGTGTTTGATATGATCATCACCTACTGCCGGCGTATTGACGATTCTTTAGAGTCCTACACAGAGGTTTCCTGGCTCTGGCAAAACGGAGTAGGAGCACATATATGATATGTGCGGGACCGAGAACAATACGTGTATGTGATACCGTATTAGATACTCGCGATATGTGATATCGGCCGGGTATACGTGATATAGCCGGGTCATCGGATTAAGTGTTGATTTGATGAATTGATACAGATTATATTAGTCGGTTATTTATGAAATAGCCGGATTATCGGATCAAGTGTTGATTTGATAATTTAATGTATAATTATATATTTGATATATTAAATTACATTAACTAATATAATCTCACTAAAAGATTCTTTTTCTCACTCGGATAATACATTGATATATATGCGATATATGTTAATGGTATTATTTTATTTTGTTACAATAAATATTGTATATGTGATATATAATATTGTAACATATTAGGATTATAAATGCAACATGTTTTGTGGAGAATAAATGTGGTTAGGATTTGGATTAGGGTTAAGCTTTCATGAAGCTTCTTGAAGCTTTGACTTTGACGTTGATATTTTGTGATATTTCCTTAACCCAACCCAACCCTTTAACCATAGTTGATTCTCTACATGGGTTAAGTCTTCATACTTAACCCATGGTTGCATTTTTAACCTCACTTGATTCATTGTTCATCACAAAAGAGTGAGCTTCTTCTTCTTCTTCTTCTTCCTTCTTGAGAAAAGCTTTCTAGCTTTTTCTCATGTGATGAAAATGAGTGAGAATAAGAAAACAAATGAGAGCTAAATTCCCACTTCATCATCCTAATCTATCCTTGCCATTTAGATTAGGGTGTTCACTTCATTTAGTGAGTGAGAGCTTGTGTTAAAGAAACTTCAAGGTAGATCATCTTAGTTATCGAAGATCGGAAGCAAGTTTGCATCTTTCTCTTCGTGGAGCCTCTCTAGAGTCAGGATACTCGATGATCGCAGCGAAGGGACCTCAACACAGAGCTTATGAAGCGAAGGACCGGACTACAAAGGTTGTAACCCTAAACTCTTAGATGTTAAAGTGTTTAACATGCTTTGTTTCGCCTAATCTCTAGTTTAAAGATCTTGGTTAGGGTTGTTCGGCATGTCTAAATTTTAAATCGGGCATGGTTGATGCCTTATAGATCCTTGTGAGAGTGTCTAGTAACCCTACACAAAGGTGGCATGCTGAGAAACAAAACACCTTTAGCTCCTCAGTGTGGTAGAAGATATTCCCTTGCGAATGCTTGAGATATCCAACAAACTTCCACAGAACTGAACTTTCCTCGAGCTTGTCCGGATTTTGCTTTTATACATAGGCCAGACAGCCCCAAATCTTAACTTTCTTAAGAGATGTGCTCTTCTTATACCATAACACATATGGAGTGGTAGGCACATGATTTGGTTGGAACCCTATTCAATAGATTTACAGCTTCACAAGTGCATAACCCCTAAAAGGAAATAGGCAACTCAGTAGTACTCATCATAGAGCACACCATATCACATAGGGTACGATTGCTCCGCCTCGATACACCGACGTGCTATGGTGTATACGGAGGAGTAATGCTAAGAGAGAATCTCATTCTCCCTTAGAATATTTCAGGAATTCCGTGCTCAAGTATTCACCTCCCCGGTCACATCAAAGGACATAATACTTATACCCGTTTCGGTTCTCTACTTCTAATTTATATTCTTTGAATATCTTAAATGGCTCAGACTTGTGTTTCAACATGAACATATGTCTGAATCTTGAGAGATCATCAGTGAATGTTATGAACTACAAAGAACCAGTCCTGGCATGTGTAGACAGGGGACTTACATACATCAACATGTATCAATCCTAAGAGTTCACTAACTCTTTCTCCGTTTTCAATAAACAAAGCTATCACCATCTTATCTTTGTGACATGACTGGCAAGTTTCAAAAGATGTAAATTCAAACTGATTTAAATATGCATCTAAATATAACTTCTGTTAGTCGGGTTGCATTGATATGACCTAGTCTACAATGCCTCAAGAAGGATTCGTTCATTTCTGAACTCTTCCTCTTGTGTGTGTTCTGTATGTTAAGAACTGTAGTTTAATTTAGAACGTATATGCTTTTAGATAACGTGCCTGAACCGATCAACTCTTGATGTAAGAAATGTTCAAAACATTATCCAACAATACAAAATTATATCCTTCTTTACTTAATAAAGAGACTGATATGATGTTGTATATCAGGTTCGGTATCTAATAACATTTGTTCAGAATCAATGTATTTGGTAATACAGGGTGATAACTGCCAACTGCTTTGGCTGCAACACTTGCACCGTTTCCAATTCTTGAAACTTATCACTCGTTCTCAGTTCTCTACCTATCTGTAGCCTATGTAACATATTACATATATGGGATCCTGATCCGGTATCACATACCCAGGATGTAGAGGATACTGAAAAACAGTTCTCGGTAATGAACACACCCGAAGAAGATGCATCAGCATGCACTTTTCTCATTTGGGTGGCACGGGAATCTTGGTAATCCCCTATTTCCTGCTCTGTCTTATAATAATTATAAGTTGGAGCGGGACTAACGTTCCCTAGCTTAGTATAACAAGCGGGTTCAGTCATTACATCCGTATTATTATCTTGATTAAGGCGTGACATGGTCGCTACCTGGAGAGAGAGAAAGGAAAAAACTCAGCGTATGCTCTTGCAAGATTAGATTGGTTATCAATTTATCTAATCAGGATGGCTCCCACTGTTTTCGTCAAATCTTCCTTCAAACCCTAAAAGGAAAGACTAGCCGGGATTAATTGCATCCAACAATTTTGCCAATCATTCAGATACGCCAGTGCCGGTACTTTGAGGGAGATTCCCCGTGCTTTGGCACGGACCTAATTAAAATAAACCTCGTTTTCCCATAGGCGTAACCCCGTTAACACCTTTCTAGACACCTACTTGATCGACTAATTGTAATGTGTAAAACTCTCCCAGGAGTAACTCTTACTCACAGTGGGTATCGGGATCCAACTATCTCATAGAAGGTATGCAATCTCATTGCAAATTTCAACACTTTAAATTTCCAATAATATTTTGCCCCTAACCTCCTGTGACCTTGACAAAGGTCAACAAACCATAGGATACTAGTCAAGTTCAACCCGTCATTTCCTAATTGAATTAAACCCATCCGCATGACCCTTGACAAAGGCCAACAAGGTCGCACGACTACCCTAACTCAATCGCATCATATGCTTATACAGATAAGCAGTAATCAGCTACCGCACACTACACCTTGACAAAGGCCAACAAACACAGCATGAATACTAACTATTACTTATCTGAAATGACGGAGGGTTACGACAGGTTTTTAAGAAAACCTTTTGCGTAATGAACTTGATATCGTCGTAGAATCGAGCGATTTTGAAACGGAGTGTTTTTTAGGCTTTTACTAGTTTTGCTAAAGATGTCACTCTCGGTAAAGGGATGTCGGCTCTTTCCTTATCAAATAAGGTGCAGGATATTTCACAAATACCACTATGCAAAGCAAAAAACTATAAAAGCAATCTAAAGAAAAACCGAGTTTATAGCATCTGCTAGTTTCATTAAAGAGGTACTCCCGGTGAAGGGATCTCGGCTCTTTCCTTATCAAATAAGGTGCTAGATATTCTATAAGGAATGCCGCTATGCAAAGCAATACAACATCTTTAGGTTTCTTTTATTTCATTAATCTCATTAATGAAGTCCCATTTAATTATTCTTCCTAAGCAACACATATGAAATGAAAGCAACAAAATATATATATATATATATATATATATATATATATATATAAGCATCCATCTCAGAATATAATCAATGATCACATCACAGAATATCGCAGCAGAATAAAAACATATAGAATATTGGATATACTAGGATTTCCGGGTTTTATTTTAAGCCTGTATAAAACACGGATTCCAAGGTCGTGATGAATAGCTAATCCCATACCCCTAGACCCCTACGAGAGCGGCAAGCAACCCTACCAATTCTAGAGTTAGGAGACCCGGTCTCGACTCCTCGAGATGGTCTCCCACTGGACCCTACAACCCGGTTACTTGTGCTCCCCGCCTTGGGTCTATCCTAATGTGGAAAAATAAACAATATACAATGGTGACATCATCCTCAACCCGGAAGTGCCCCAATAAAAGAATATTATATACAATGAATTTTACATGAATGAAAATGAAAAACTCTCATCTCACATAAAGCCTCCGGCTGTTCAAACACAATGATTCAATATAATATATCACAGCAACACATAACATCACGTGTCATCAACGTAAGTAAATATGCGTATCCCAATTTTCGTTGACATATAGCACCGAAACCAGTGATACACCACATATTACACTTACGGTCGCAGAAAAGAAAGTGAAAACTACAACAGTTGGAATCCGCAACCACCTTAGACATCATAAACCCAATGTATCACATATATTGGATTTCATGCCTAACCAAATGAATTCCTTAGACATCGCATGCCTAACAATTATAAACCCCGCATTTTAGTCTCGATCTCGAAAACACTTTTCAATATCAAGTCGGGTAATTCAACAAGATTCCCGACAACCTGATCGAATGCTCGTCGGAAACTTTAAAAGACAGCCGCACCCCCCAATGCTGTCGACGAAGTGCACTAAGGAGAAACACCGCTGCCGCGAGCACCTGAACGGATACTTTAGGCGACGGGGTTCTCCTACAGTCACTTGGTCGGGGCTATGGGGCGTGACTATCTATTAAGTTTACACGGCGAGTATCCGTGTACGCTACGTGATTGCGACGGACTTTTAATCAAATCAAAATCCCGTGGTAACCGATCAAATGAGACTAAATTGCTAGATTTATAACATTCAAATTAGTTATCTTATAACTACTTGTGGATTCCAAATATTGTATCCCATCACATGATATCTGGACAACATTAAACCTTTCGATCGATTCATCAAAGTCCCACAATTTCCCGACAGCTCAACACTTGAGCACAGTTTTAAATATACCCAGAATATGCCACAGTACCTATGCACCAGCCGTAGAAGGGCAAACCAAAGTTTCACTCATGTCGCCACGGAACTATGGCAAACCCTAGGGTTTGACCGCGGTTCCGCGATCCAAAAAAGTCGAGTTAGGGTTTCATTCTTCTAGAGGGTTCATAGACTTACTTGCATGTTTTTCCGAATACGTTAAACATGGAAAAATGGGTTTTTGACATTCGATCGAACTTTTTAATTTCGCCTAGACAATATGTGAATAACCCGAAACAATGTTAAAACTATGAATATGAAACACTCCTAATTGTTTATAATGTAAGATTACATCACATGCAAAATTAGCAAAAACAAACATCTGAAACATCAAAACCAAGTCTCTGGAACATAGAAAAAATTTCAAAGGGGGCTCGGATTTGGCCGAGATCATGGGGTAGGTGGCCGGCCAAAATTTTTCAGAATGCCCTGAAATTTTGACTGTGTTCATGATATATCTCATACATCACTCTGTACTTGTTTAAATCTTTTTTTGAACAACTTTTAAAATCGACAGAAACTTCAATTTTCAATTTCAAGTTTCGGAGTATTTCGGTTTCGTAATCTTAACAAAATCTGTCTAAATTTCTAGCATGACTCTGATACCACTGCAGGGTTTCCTAGGACGGCAGCAAGGTTTAGGGAGGCATCATCAATGCCAAGTTCAAATTTTTGTCGTTCTAGCTAACCTTAAACATTGAATCGTTTACTAGAAATCGACGGAATAACATATGTAAACACTTTACATCCTAAGTGAGCAAGGAATACAGCCTTTGTAGACTGGTCCTTCACATCATTAGCTCCATGTAGTCGTCCCTTCACTGCGATCGTGAACTCCGGACTTTAGAGAGGCTCCCTTGAAGAAACGAACATGCTTGCTTCGAAGACTTCGAGGCCGAAGACGATCTACATCGAGGAGACACTAACCCAAGCTATCTCTTCACTAATTACGAAATTAGTGAAACAAACACCCTATACTAAATGGCAAGTAGTAGAGGATGATGAAGTAGGAAGTTTGCTCACATTAGAAATCATTTTCTCACATTTTATCTCATATCTCCATTGAAGCTAGAAAGCTTTTTAGGAGGAAGAAGAAGAATGAACTCATCAAGTAAGAATGAATTATTGTGTGAGGTTAGAATTGCAACCATGGTGAGTTAGTGTCATGCCTAACTCAAGTAGAGAATAAACCATAGCTATGAGTTAAGGGTTGGGTTAACAAATATCTTAAGGTTGACAAACAAGCGGACTTAGTCAATGAAACCTACAAGCTTCTACAAGCTTTGAACCATGACTCATTATCCAAATGTTTAAAATACTTGAGAAAAATAAAACCCTAACTTAACCTAGCATGGTTTAAGTCTCATACTAACTATGTTGCAAGTGTAACCTGGCATGACACACTTATATATATCACATATATATTTTGTGCCAAAAGAAAACAATACATATATCACATATATGTAAAGTATATCAAATGTGAGAAAAGAAATCATAAGTGAGCTAATACTAGTTAATGTAAATTAATATATCAAATATATAATTATACATTAGTTATCAAATCAACTTTTGATTTAATAATCCGGCTATATCACCTATAACCGACTAATATCATATGAATCAACTTATCGAATCAACTCTTAATCCGATAACCCGACTATATCATATATAACTGACCGATATCTCATATCGCGAGAATAGAATACGGTATCTCATATCGTATCAAGCTCGGTCCCGCACATATCACATATGTGCTCCTACTCCTGTAGGGTTGCTAGGCACGCGCACAAGGGTCTACGAGGCATCAACCATGCCCGATTTAAAATTTAGCCGTGCCGAACAACCCAAAGCCGGATCTTTAAACTAGAGTTTAGACGAAAAAAGCATGTTAAACATTTTAACACTAAGTGAGAGGGATTACAACCTTTGTAGATCCGGTCCTTCACTTCTAAAGCTCCGTGTTGAGGTCCCTTTGCTGCGATCATCGTGTTCCGGACTCTCGAGAGGCTCCAAGAAGAGAAAGATGCAAGCTTGCTTCCGATCTTCGATAACAAAGATGATCTACCTTGAAGTTTCATTAACACAAGCTAACACTCACTAAATGAAGTGAACACTCTCATCTAAAGGGTAAGGGTAGATGAGGATGATGAAGTAGGATTTTTTCTCTCATTTGTTTTCTTATTCTCACTCATTTTTCATCACAAAATCAAAGCAAGAAAGCTTTTCATGAAGAACTCAAGCAAGAAGAAGATGAAATAATCATTTGAATCCTTTTGAGATGAATAATGAAAAGAAGATAATGGTGAATAATGCAACCATGGTTAACTTAACCTTTGTAGAGATTTAACTAGGGCTAGGGTTTGGGTTGGGTTAAAGCATGAGTCACTTGAAAATATCTTAACACAAAACAAAAAGAAACTTTCTAGAAGGTTCATGAATGAACTAACGCAAATCAAACCCTAATCTTGTTTAATCTCCACTAAACATGTTGCATTAGTAATCATATCATGTTACAATATTATATATCACATATATAATATTTATTGTAACAAAATAAAATAATACAATTAACATATATCGCATATATATACCAATGTATTACCCGAGTGAGAAAAAGAATCTTTTAGTGAGCTAATATTAGTTAATGTAATTTAATATATCATATATATTATTATACATTAAATTATCGAATCAACACTTGATCCGACAATCCGGCTATATCGCATATAACAGACTAATATCTCAATTACCAATTCATCGAATCAACACTTGATCCGTTGACCCGGCTGATATCAAATATCGCGAGAATAGAATACGGTATCACATATCGCATTATCCTCGGTCCTGCATATATCACATATGTGCCCCTACTCTGTTTTTCCTGAGTCAAGAAACCTCTGTGTAGGACTCTAAAGAATCGTCAATACGCCGGCAGTAGGTGAAGCCACAAGCTGCAAGCGGTCAGCTAAACGTAACAGCCACCCAGGTATTGAGCGATCAGAAGATCAACAAGCAAGCCTGTACATTCTCCTGCGAATCCAATCAGTAACACTCTCGTACAGTCCGGTCTCGTCGTCTGATATGTCGCATATCTCGCTTAGGGGTGGTATACATCAAACCCCAGTAGCTTGATAAGTCGTGTCGATATGAGGTCTATAATAGTTCGAGAAACTACTGATAACACTTACCAGTAAATCTCAGCAACCCTGGCCATGGATTTCCAGTTATAGCCAATCGAACACAGTATAACATCAACTCACTATACCGGGAGAGACGAATCCCCTCCTATCGCTCATTGCCTTCATGTGATTCGGGACTGTACCAAAAAGCCACCTTTTTGCACGCCCTCTTGGACGTGGTATGATGAAAATCAAAGCACAGTGGGAATCACACAATACTCTATGACAATCTCGGGTCAACAGACTACTCTGTACGAGTGTCACCGGAGAACTGCTATCTGACGTGAGGTATAATACTATCTGGGAGTTCTCGGCGAGTCCGTCCAGTGTACCCAGTCTCTACTGAGCACCCGTACACCATCCTTGATGTCAAACACCGATGGATATGGGATCATCCATCGCTCATCATATGGGTCAAGATGCGTATACGCTAGTCTACTCTGGTGCATCGATGCCCTGTCTCGATACACCCTCGAATAGGAACAGTTATAGGATGTACTCGCCGACTACTGTGGCCCCACTAGTATGATCTCATCATAGTCCCAGTAGTCGAGTACATATCCTAAGGGCTTTATCAACATGTAACATATAGACAATCAGAGTACATGTTAAGATAAAGTACAACCAGATAGCATACTATCATGTCGAGCAAGAAAGTCCACCCTATATATATCCAAGCATCCATTACAATATACATCGTATGTACAGTAATGGCCTCTAGGGTATACATATAACTAACAATCTCCCACTTGCACTAGGGCCATCTGTTGTGGTATCACATATCGAACAAATAGCTGTGGCTGAAGTATCTCATACTCAACCATCCCATAAAAGTCTCTACTGGGAAAAAGACCTTTGTGAGTGGATCCTGTTAGTTATATGTGTGCCCTAGAGGCCATTACTGTACATACGATGTATATTGTAGTGGATGCTTGGACATATATAGGGAGGACTTTCTTGCTCGACATGATAGTACGCTATCTGGTTGTACTTTATCTAAACATGTGCTCCGATTGTCTTTTTTGTGACATGTTGATAAAGCCCTTAGGATTTGTACTCGACTACTAGGACTATGATGAGATCATACTAGTGGGGCCATAGTAGTCTATGAGTACATCCTATAACTGTTCCTAGTCGAGGGTGTGTCGAGACAGGGCATCGATACACCAGAGTAGACTAGCGTATACGCATCTTGACCCATATGATGGGCGATGGATGATCCCATATCCATCGGTGTTTGACATCAAGGATGGTGTACGGGTGCTCAGTGGAGACTGGGTACACTGAACGGACTCGCCGAGAACTCCTAGATGGTATATATACCTATTGTCAGATAGCAGTTCTCTGGTGACACTTGTACAGGTTAGTCTGTAGACCCGAGATCGTCATAGAGTCTTGTGTGGTTCCCACTGTGCTTTGATTTCCTCCCTACCACGGCTCTACTGAGTCGTGCAAACAGGTGGATTTTGGGTACAGTCCCGAATCATATGGAGACAGTGAGCGATAGGAAGGGTTTCGTCTCTCCCGGTATAGGGGGTTGATGTCGCGCTATGTTTGATCGGCTATAACACCTAAATCCCTGGCCAGGGTTCTCGAGGTTTACTGATAAGTGTTATCAGTAGTTCCTCGACCGGTTATGAGCCATAAATCAACATGACTTATAAAGTTACTGGGGTCTGACATTTACCACCCCTAGACTGCATATGCGACGTATCAGACGAAGAGACCGGACTGTACGGTAAGTGTTGCTTACAGGCTCGTAAGGGTTGTGATGAGTTCGCTCGTCGGCCACCTTTTTGTCAATACCTGGTAGCCCGTTATGTATTGGCTTATACCTCTAACATGCTAGTGGTTAAATCCACAACTAAGGTGTTGACGAGTCTTTAGAGTCCCCCACATTTAGTTACTCAAGTTTTCGGGCGAAAAGATGTAGAAAACCGTAAGTTGTTACGGCAGCCGTAAAGTGTTGCGGCAGGTTTTCGATTATGTTCGGTAATTGTTGCAGGAATAATAATCGGAAGAATAATACTGGACGGATACCGGTATTATATTATTGGATTAATGGTATTCGTATTTTTCGGAATTCGGATACGGGTATACAGTATACGGTATACGGTATAAGGAGGAGGGGTATTTTTGTAATTGTTACAAAATACCTTCTAGAAGATGCCACCTCATAATGACATAATAATGACATCATTTATTTTGTGAAAATAAATAAGTGAGGTGTAAATTGAAAAGTATAAGCATGATAGCTTGTTTTTTGAAGTGGATGTACTAATTAAGCATGATACTTCTTTCATAATGCATGCTTTAATTAATGCTAAATTCTTTTCTTTCTTTTTTCTATCATGCTTAAACTTTTTAATTATAAATGAAATTATTCTCTCCTCCATTTCTTCTTATAAATACCTTCACATGAGATGTGAAATCAAGGCATTCAATTCCTTAACAAAATTATGATAAGTGTATCATAACAAGTTCATAAGAAGAGAGAAAGAAAAATGATGGTGATCATTCTTCCTAGCTTTAACCCTCACATGAGATGTGAATCAAAAGCTTAGGATTTCAAGTTAATCCAATACAATTCTACATCAAATCTTGGACGCGTCGGCTAGCCAACTTCGCGCCCGAGTTGCCTCGGCATTGAGGTGGGAGCCGTAAAAGACGTAGGCGATGTGGTGCCCTTCCGGCGACGAGATGGAGACCGGACATTCCGCGGGACTTCGGGTGGATCATCGTGGACAAGGAAGGCTTCCATCGATCAGTTACAAACTATCATAGTGCCAAGAAGTCACCGAGGAAGATCTACAAATGTTGTAATCTTTCCTCTTAGTGATAGTTTTACAATTGCATGTGATGCTTATTTGTATGAATCCCTAAAACTTCTAGCTACGATTCTCGCCGGGGCTAGCTTAGCACCTCCAAAATTTTGATTATGGCATGTGTGATGCCACCGAACCCTTGACGAGGTGCTAGGCCATCCCTACAGTGGTATCAGAGCCAAGCTAGAGCTTTAGGCGATGCGTAGGCGAAATTAAAAGTCCGATCGAACCACGAAACACCAATTTTGACAGCTTTCTGGAAATTTTTTGAAAATTGGATTTTTCCAAATTTAAAGGTCCTAAAAAAATCAGTAGGCAAATCTAAGAATTACCATATAAAAATTTTTAAACGATCCCTCTAAAGCGCCGCGGCAGGGCGGCCAAAACATGGTTTTGGCGGCGCTTTAGCGGCCGTACTGTTGCATCAGGTAAAAAAATTTTGTGCACATTACCTGATAAATTCTTACTATGCCTCTGAAATATTTAAAACTCACTCAAGTGTTGAGTGTTCTGGAGATAAATTGGTTTTGGTGATTCGATTGGAAAAGGTTTAATTTCGTTCAGATTTTCAGATTTTTAGAACGTGTTAAAATGTTTGAACGAATATTAGAAACACAGTTTTTTCCCGTATTGGAAAAATTCCAAGTGTTGGAGTTTTCCCTAGTTCGAAACTTTCGAAAAATATGCAAGCGTATTTGTGGACACTCTAGAAGAACATAACCATAACTCGATTATGTGACCGTCAAAACTATCACTGAACCTTAGGGTTTGTGGTAGTTTAGCGTTGCCACATGTGAGGCGTTGGTTTGGCCCTTCTACGGTTGGTCCATAAGGGGCTGTGGCATGTTCTAGAAACTTTTGAACTCGTTGTGCAGTTTGGGAAATCTTGGGTGTTTGTTTATTCGATCAAAAAGTTTAACATTGTCTATTTATCTGAAATGTGATACAATATATGGAATTCATATAGTTAGGCATGAAATACGAAGTATGTGATATTTCGAATTTATGATGTCTAAGGTGATTGTGAATTCCAAATGTTGTAGTTTTTCATTTTATTTTCTGTGACCGTAAGTGTAGTATGTGGTGTATCGCCGTTTTCGTTGCTATACGTCAACGACAATCGGGATACGCATACTTACTTACGTTGATGATATGAGATATTATGTGTTGCTGAAATATGATGAGCAGGATTGTCGCGAATGAATAGCCGGGGTTTTTTTTATGTGAGATGAGAGTTTTTTATTTTCATTCATGTATAAATCAATTGTATATTATTTACTTTTCCGCATTAGGATAGACCCAAGGAGGGGAGCACAAGTGACCGGGTTCTAGGGTTCAGTGGGAGGCCATCTCGAGGAGTCGAGACCGGGTCTCCTAAACTCTAGAATTGGCAGGGTCACTTGCCGCTCTCGTAGGGGTCTAAGGGTGTGGGCTTGGCTATTCATCACGACCGTGGAATCCGTATTTTCTATTGTTGGCTCGATACAAAATACGGACATCCTAGATATCCTTTTATATGCTTCTGCTGTTGATATTCTGTAATGTGATTACTTAGTATCTGAGACGAATGGATTATTATTATATATATGATATATAATAAACGTTGCTTATGTTTTGCACCCGCGCTAGTCCAGCCACCGCTCTGCCGTTAGTTAAGTAACCTAAAGGTGCATGACGGGGCCCAGTGGCAAATGCGGATGGCATAAGCGTACGTTCTATTTGCGTTTCTTTTCTGTGATGTTTAGGAAACATAAAAGATAGGAAACGTAAATGATGGGACAGCATTAACGTGATTAATGTTAAGAAAAAGAAACCTAAAGATGTTGTAGAATCAAACTTTTTAAAAAAGGGTAACTCTGGTTTTTGTTTTGCATAATGGTATTGTTGAATATCCTGCACCTCATTCGATGAGGAAAGGGCCGAGATCCCTTCACCGGGAGTGACCCCTTTAGCGAAACTGGAAAATGTTACAAAGAACTCGAATTGATTTTATAGTTGATCTATTGTTGCTTTGCATCGTGGTATTTTCATATCCAACACCTTATTCGATAAGGAAAGAGCCGAGATCCCTTCACCGGGAGTGACCTCTTTAGCAAAATTAGAAAGATACTACAAAACCATTCGACTTTTAAAACTGGAGCTTAAACCACTCCTTCCCACTTGATTCTACAACGACATCAAGTTCAAAATGTTAAAGGTTTTCATAAAAACCATCCGTTGCCCTCCGTCATTTTAGGAAGCAGAGTACTTAGTATTCGTGCTACGTATGTCGACCATAGCCGAGGCGTAGTGTTCGGTAGCTAAGTGATGTATTCCTACAAAGCATATGATGCGATTAGTCAGGACATTCATGTGATTATGTTGATCATAGTCAAGGGTCATATGGGTGGGTCTGGCTAATCACGAAATTACGGGTAGAACTTGACTAGTACTTATGATATGTTGATCATAGTCAAGGTCATAAGGACTAGGGGTAGAAACCATATCGGGAATTTCAAGAGTTGAAATTTGCAATGAGATTGCATACCTTCTATACGATAGTTGGATCCCGATCTCACTGCGAGTAAGAGTTACTCCTGGGAAAGTTTTACACAAGACAATTTGATGAAATTATAGGGTGTAATTATTCCCGGCTAATCTTACCTTTTAGGGTTTGAAGGAGGATTTGATAAAAACAGTGGGAGACATCTGGATTAGATAAATAACCAATCTAATCTTGCAAAGAGCATACGCTAAAATGTTTTCTTCACTCTCTCTCCAGATAGTGACCATATCATGCCTTAATCAAGATAATAAATACGGATATATTGACTGAACTCGCTTGTTATATTGAGCTGGGGAACGTTGGTCCCGCTCCAACTTATAATTGTTATAAGACAGAGCAGGAAATAGGGAAATACCAGAATTCCTATGCCGCCCAAACGAAGAAAGTGCATATGATGCATCTCCTTCGGGTGTGTTCATTTCAAAGAACTGTTTCTCAGTATCTTTTACGTCCTGGATATTTGATACTGGATCAGGATCCCAGATATGTAATCTGTTACATGGGCTACAGAAAGGTAAATGACTGAGAACGGGTGATAAGTTTCAAGAGTTGGAAATGGTGCAATTGTTGCAAGCCAAAAAGTTGGCAGTTATCACTCTGTATTAAGAATACATTGATTCTGAACAAATGCTATTAGATACCGAACCTGATATACAAAATCATATCAATCTCTTTATTAGTAAAGAAATGATAAAATTTTGTATTGATGGATAATGTTTTGAACATTTCCTATATCAAGTGTTGATCGGTTCAGGCACATTATCTAAAAGCATAGACGTTCTAAATCAAACTACAGTTCTCAGTATACAGAACACACATAAGAGGAAGAGTTCAGAAATGAACGGATCCTTCTTGAGGCATTGTAGACTAGGTCAGATCAATGCGACCCGGCTGGCTGAAGTTACATTTTAGATGCATATTTAAACCAGTTTGAATTTACATCTTGTGAAACTTGCCAGTCATGTCACATAGATAAGATGACCATAGCTCTGTTTATTGGAAACAGAGAGAGTTAGTGAACTCTTGGGGTTGATACATGATGATGTATGAAAGGCCCCCTGTCTACATATGCCATGACCGGTTCTTTATACTTCATTATTTTCTCTGATAATCTCTCAAGATTCAGACATATGTTCCTGTTGAAACACAAGTCTGAAGCTTTTGAGATATTCACAGAATATAATAGAAGTAGAGAACCAAAAACGGGTATAAGTATTATGTCCCTTGATGAGATCAAGGAGGAGAATACTTGAGCATGGAAATCCTGGACTGTTCTAAAGGAGAATGAGATTCTCTCTCAGCATTACTCCTCCGTATACACCATAGCACGATGGTATAACGGGGCGGAGCAATTGCACCCTATGTGATATGGTGTGCTCTATGATGAGTATTACTGAGTTTCCTATTTTCCTTTTGGGAGTTATGCACTTGCGAAGCTGCATACCTATTGAATAGGGTTCTAATCAAATCAGGTGCCTACTACTCCATATGTGATATGGTATGGGAAGAGCCCATATCTTAAAGATGTTAAGATTTGGGGTTATCTGGCCTATGTCTGAAAACCAAAATCCGGACAAAGCTCGAGGCAAAGTTAAAACTGTGGAAGTTTGTTGGATGTCCCAAGCATTAGCAAGGGAATATCTTCTACCTAACCGAGGAACAAAAGTTGTTTTGTTTCTCAGCATGCCACCTTTGTGAAAGGGAATTTCTTGTGAAGAAATTAGTGGTCATGAGGTAGAACTGGAAGGAGTTCCAGCTACAGCAGATGATTTGGAAGAACCAAAGGATTCAATAGACACTAACGAACCTCAGCCTCTCCGCCGATCTAGTAGAGTTCCTCACCCACCTAAGAGATACTTTGGTTTCTCTATGACAGTGGGAGCGAGGATTTCATATTACCCCAGCGTTTCCCGAGACCGGAAGGTGTTCCGACGGGTTGTAGTCCTCGCAATGGGGACTGCATAGAAAGTAGCTGCTGAGGGACTTTTTGGTCCCACGGCGACCCTATGGGATGGGGTTGTTGCCTGACCAAAATGGTATGACCTAACTAGTTTCAAGCAGGCCATCCGGAGTGAGACTCTGTAAGAATGGCTGGATGATTAGTGATCTGAGATGGAATCCTTATACACCAACAAAGTATGGACTTTGGTTGCTTTATCTGAAGGGTTAAATCCCCATCAGAAGCAAGTATATCTTGAGAAGATTACTTGGTGTACATGGAAAAGTTGAGACTTTCAAAGCTATGCTTAAAGTCCATCCAGATCCTACTTGCTACTGCTACATACCTTGACTGCGATATCTGGTGGTTGGGTGTCATGACTGCTTTTCTAAATGAAAGTTTTAGAAAAGAGAGCGTCTATAAGTACACAGCCAGAGGGCTTCGTAGACAGTGGGAGCAGCGGAAAAGTGTGCAAGATGTTTTATATGATAAAACAGGCATCGCGGAGTTGGAACATCTGTTTTGATGTGGTAGTCAAAGGGTTTGACTTCATAATAGATGAACCTTGTATATACATAAAAGTTATTAGGGAGTATGGTGGTGATCCTCGTAGAGTACGTGGATGACATACTCCTGATAGGGAAGGAGTTTCCTAGGCTACGCTCAGTCAATCTCCTCTTATTATAAATGATTCTCCATATAGGATCAAAGGTGATACCTCCTAAATCCAGGATTTTGGATCTATGAGATAGATCTAAATGGATATTAGGATACTCACTAGTTGTAGTGAAATAGTATCAATTGATCCTGGGGAGAATCACAGCGGAGTTGGAACATTTGTTTTGATGTGGTAGTCAAAGAGTTTGACTTCATCAAAATGGTTGAACCTCGTGGTATGGAGTATGGTGTTGATCCTCGTAGAGTACGTGGATGGCATACTCTTGATAGGGAAGTAGTTTCCTATGATACACTCGGTCAATCTCCGCTTATCACATAAGATTCTCCATATAAGATCAAAGTGATACCTCCTAAAATCCTGGGTTTTGGATCTATGAGATAGATCTAAATAGGATGTTAGGATTTTCACTAGTTGTAGTAAGATAATATCAAATCGATCTTGGGGAGAATCGCTGGAAAGGTTCCAGGGTGATTAAAGACGACTGAATGTCAGTCGCAGGCATTGTCTTTACCCTCAGTTGAGGGACGGTATGTTGGAAGAGTTCCAAGCTAGATACCGTGACATACAAGAAAGGCAAGATACGTCATTACTAAAGATGCTACCAAAGATAAAGTCTGGATATATATAAAAGTTCATAAGATGAACTTCGTTCCTACCATTGTGTGACAATGGAGTTGTGGCTTTAGCCAAGGAACAACCGTCCCATCAGAAATCCAGATATAATTCTTAGGCAGCACCACCTGATCATAGAGATGGTTGATCTCCAGGGAGATCAAGGTTAGGAGAGTAGATACAGAGGATAACAGAGCGGATCCACTCACTAAGGCTTTATTCCCAGTTGAGACTTTTATGGGATGGTTGAGTATGAGATACTTAAACTACAGCTGATTGATTGGTATGTGATACCACAACAGATGGCCCTAGTGCAAGTGGGAGATTGTTAGTTATATGTGTGCCCTAGAGGCCATTACTGTACATACGATGTATATTGTAGTGGATGCTTGGACATATATAGGGAGGACTTTCTTGCTCGACATGATAGTACGCTATCTGGTTGTACTTTATCTAAACATGTACTCCGATTGTCTTTTTTGTGACATGTTGATAAAGCCCTTAGGATTTGTACTCGACTACTAGGACTATGATGAGATCATACTAGTGGGGCCATAGTAGTCTATGAGTACATCCTATAACTGTTCCTAGTCGAGGGTGTGTCGAGACAGGGCATCGATACACCAGAGTAGACTAGCGTATACGCATCTTGACCCATATGATGGGCGATGGATGATCCCATATCCATCGGTGTTTGACATCAAGGATGGTGTACGGGTGCTCAGTGGAGACTGGGTACACTGAACGGACTCGCCGAGAACTCCTAGATGGTATATATACCTATTGTCAGATAGCAGTTCTCTGGTGACACTTGTACAGGTTAGTCTGTAGACCCGAGATCGTCATAGAGTCTTGTGTGGTTCCCACTGTGCTTTGATTTCCTCCCTACCACGGCTCTACTGAGTCGTGCAAACAGGTGGATTTTGGGTACAGTCCCGAATCATATGGAGACAGTGAGCGATAGGAAGGGTTTCGTCTCTCCCGGTATAGGGGGTTGATGCCGCGCTATGTTTGATCGGCTATAACACCTAAATCCCTGGCCAGGGTTCTCGAGGTTTACTGATAAGTGTTATCAGTAGTTCCTCGACCGGTTATGAGCCATAAATCAACACGACTTATAAAGTTACTGGGGTCTGACATTTACCACCCCTAGACTGCATATGCGACGTATCAGACGAAGAGACCGGACTGTACGGTAAGTGTTGCTTACAGGCTCGTAAGGGTTGTGATGAGTTCGCTCGTCAGCCACCTTTTTGTCAATACCTGGTAGCCCGTTATGTATTGGCTTATACCTCTAACGTGCTAGTGGTTAAATCCACAACTAAGGTGTTGACGAGTCTTTAGAGTCCCCCACATTTAGTTACTCAAGTTTTCGGGCGAAAAGATGTAGAAAACCGTAAGTTGTTACGGCAGCCGTAAAGTGTTGCGGCAGGTTTTCGATTATGTTCGGTAATTGTTGCAGGAATAATAATCGGAAGAATAATACTGGACGGATACCGGTATTATATTATTGGATTAATGGTATTCGTATTTTTCGGAATTCGGATACGGGTATACAGTATACGGTATACGGTATAAGGAGGAGGGGTATTTTTGTAATTGTTACAAAATACCTTCTAGAAGATGCCACCTCATAATGACATAATAATGACATCATTTATTTTGTGAAAATAAATAAGTGAGGTGTAAATTGAAAAGTATAAGCATGATAGCTTGTTTTTTGAAGTGGATGTACTAATTAAGCATGATACTTCTTTCATAATGCATGCTTTAATTAGTGCTAAATTCTTTTCTTTCTTTTTTCTATCATGCTTAAACTTTTTAATTATAAATGAAATTATTCTCTCCTCCATTTCTTCTTATAAATACCTTCACATGAGATGTGAAATCAAGGCATTCAATTCCTTAACAAAATTATGATAAGTGTATCATAACAAGTTCATAAGAAGAGAGAAAGAAAAATGATGGTGATCATTCTTCCTAGCTTTAACCCTCACATGAGATGTGAATCAAAAGCTTAGGATTTCAAGTTAATCTAATACAATTCTACATCAAATCTTGGACGCGTCGGCTAGCCAACTTCGCGCCGGAGTTGCCTCGGCATTGAGGTGGGAGCCCGTAAAAGACGTAGGCGATGTGGTGCCCTTCCGGCGACGAGATGGAGACCGGACATTCCGCGGGACTTCGGGTGGATCATCGTGGACAAGGAAGGCTTCCATCGATCAGTTACAAACTATCATAGTGCCAAGAAGTCACCGAGGAAGATCTACAAATGTTGTAATCTTTCCTCTTAGTGATAGTTTTACAATTGCATGTGATGCTTATTTGTATGAATCCCTAAAACTTCTAGCTACGATTCTCGCCGGGGCTAGCTTAGCACCTCCAAAATTTTGATTATGGCATGTGTGATGCCACCGAACCCTTGACGAGGTGCTAGGCCATCCCTACAGATCCGCGCTGTTGTCCTCTGTGTCTGCTCTCCTAACCTCGATCTCCCTAGAGATCAACCATCTCCATGATCAGGTGATACTTCCTAAGAATTATATCTGGATTTCTGATGGGATGATAGTTCCTTGGCTAAAGTCACAACTCCATTGTCACACAATGGTAGGAATGAAGTTCATCACATGAACTTATATATATCCAGACTGCCTCTTTGGTAGCATCCTTGGTAACGATGTATCTTGCCTTTAATCATCTAGTGAGTCACGGTATCTAGCTTGGAACTTTTCCAACATACCGTCCCTCCACTGAGGGTAAAGACAATGCCTGCGACTGAATTTCAGTCGTCCTTATCACCCTGGAACCTTTCCAGTGATTCTCCCCAGGATCGTTTCATACCATCTCACTACAACTAGTGAGTATCCTAACATCCAATTAGATCTATCTCATAGATCCAAAAACCCAGGATTTAGGAGATATCACTTTGATCCTATATGGAGAATCCTTGTGATAAGTGGAGATTGACCGAGCGTAGCATAGGAAACTCCTTCCCTATCAAGAGTATGTCATCCACGTACTCTACGAGGATCACCACCATACTCTCTACTGCCTTTTTGTATATACAAGGTTCATCTACCATTTTGATGAAGTCAAACTCTTTGACTACCACATCAAAACAGACGTTCCAACTCCGCGATGCCTGATTTATCACATAAAATATCTTGCTCACGTTTCCGCTGCTCCCACTATCTACGAAGCCCTTTAGCTGTGTACTTATAGATGCTCTCTTCCAAATCATCATTTAGAAAAGCAGTCATGACACCCAACCACCAGATATCGTAGTCATGGTATGTAGCCGTGGCAAGTAGGATCTGGATGGACTTTAAGCATAGCTTTGAAAGTCTCAACTTTTCCATGTACACCAAGTAATCTTCTCAAGATATACTTGCTCCTAATAGGGATTTAACCCTTCAGATAAAGCAACCAAAGTCCATACTTTGTTAGTGTATAAGGATTCCATCTCAGATCACTAAGCATCCAGCCATTCTTACAGAGTCCCACTCCTGATGGCCTGCTCGAAACTAGTTGGGTCATCATCTCATGATGGAATCCTCGCTCCTACCGTCATAGAGAAACCGAAGTATCTCTTAGGTGGGTGAGGAACCCTACTAGATCGGCGGAGAGGCTGAGGTTCATTGGAAACTATTGAATTCTTTGGTTCTACCAAATCATCAGCTGCAGTTTGTATAGCTGGAACTCTTTCCAGTTCTACCCCGTGTCCAATAATTTCTTCACAAGAAATTCCCTTTCATAAAGGTGGCATGTTGAGAAACAAAACATCTTTTGTTCCTCGGTTTGGTAGAAGATATTCCCTTGCATATGCTTGGGATATCCAACAAACTTCTACAGAACTGACTTTGCCTCGAGCTTGTCTGGATTATGCTTTTAGACATAGGCTGGACAACCCCAAATCTTAACAAACTTAAGATATGAGATCTTCCCATTCCATATCATATATGAAGTGGTAGGCAACTGATTTGATTTGACCCCTATTCAATAGGTATGCAGCTTCTCAAGTGCATAGCTCCCAAAAGGAAATAGGAAACTCAGTAGTACTCATCATAGATCTCACCATATCTAATAGGGTGTGATTTCTCCTCCTCGATACACCTACGTGCTGTGGTGTATACGGAGGAGTAGTGCTGAGAGAGAATCTCATTCTCCTTTAGAATAGTCCAGGATTTCCGTGCTCAAGTATTCTCCTCCTTGATAGCATCAAAGGACATAATACTTATACCCATTTTTGGTTCTCTACTTCTAACTTATATTCATTGAATTTCTCAAAAGTTCCAGACTTGTGTTTCAACAGGAACATATGTCCGAATCTTGAGAGATCATCGGAGAATGTAATGACGTATAAAGAACCGGTCTTGGCATGTGTAGACAGGGGATCTCATACATCAGCATGTATCAATCCCAAGAGTTCACTAACTCTTTCTTTATTTCTAATAAACGGAGCTGTGGTTATTTTATCTCTGTGACATGACGGGCAAGTTTCACAAGATGTAAATTCAAACTAATTTAAATATGCATCTATATGTAACTTCAGCTAGTCGGGTCGCATTGATTTGACCTATTCTATAATACCTTAAGAAGGATTCGTTCATTTCTGAACTCTTCCTCTTATGTGTGTTCTGTACATTAAGAACTGTGGTTTGATTTAGAACGTCTATACTTTTAGATAACATGCCTGAACCGATCAACTCTTCATATAGGAAATGTTCAAAACATTATCCAAAAATACAAAATTATATCCTTTCTTTACTAATAAAGAGACTGATATGATGTTGTATTTCAAGTTCAGTATCTAATAACATTTGTTCAGAATCAATGTATTCTGGTAATACAGGATGATAGTGACCAACAGATTTGGCTGCAACACTTGCACCGTTTCTATCTCATGAAACATATCACCCGTTCTCAGTTCTCTACCTATCTGTTGCCCATGTAACAGATTACATATGCGGGATCCTGATCCAGTATCTCATACCCAGGACGTAAAGGATACTGAGAAACAGTTCTGTGTAATCAACACACCCGAAGAAGATGCATCAACATACACTTTCTTCGTTTGGGCGGCACGGGAATTCTGGTAATCCCCAATTTCCTGCTCTGTCTTATAACAATTATAAGTTGGAGCGGGACCAACGTTCCCTAGCGCAGTATAACAAGAGGGTTCGGTCAATACATCTGTATTATTATCTTGATTAAGGCGTGACATGATCTGTCACGACCCGAAGTACGGAACATGACCGGCACTTAAACTACGATCGTCTCGAGGCGTACGTAATCTAAGTAAACCGAAAACCCAGAAATCCAAACCAAGAAAAGATGTAGAGTGCAGGAAAAACCAACTTTAGCAAGGAGTTTCAATAGCATAAGCCGAATTATGCGGTTTTTAAGAACATCAAAAAATTACTGAAAATTTCGGCAGAGTCTCCTTTGTAAATACTGGCCCCCAAACGGGATACAACATGAATAGTATACGAAATCAATAAAAAGGCATCCCCAAGCGGGAGCTAGCTCTTCGTCAATCGACGGTCACAACCACACAAGCAAAATAATATACAACGCCAACGGCGAGGATCAAAAACTCAAAAGGAAACTCAAAACCACAAGAAATCCGCAGAAATATATGTGCGACTCTAAGGTCGAAAGAATAATATCACTGGTCTCTATCTCAAAAATAAATACATGTTTGGTTGATGGAACTTCTAGATATAACAGAATAATAATATACAAGATGTAATGATGGGTACGATACAAATAAACCCACCTACTAGTAAGTCACCCGGAAATGGAAATAGTGCCAGCAAAGCCGTAATGAAACCTGTACGGCGAAACCTGCAAGAACTGTGGCACAATGGGGGTGAGTTGCCAACTCGTGAGTAGAAAAAACATCTACGCACAGAAATCGCATAAATAATGCAACCTAGGTCAATGATCATAATATATCCTCAAATATATGAATAACATGCAACCTATAACAATGGCTAGGGTAATATCTAACCCGAGTGTGATCTCATGTGCCTGTGTCAGTGCCTCAGGTAGCAATATATCATATGAATGAGGTATGAATCCATGAAAACAGAATACATGTAAATGAAGAACCGTTTTCATAAATTAGTGAGATTTCCTTTGTATTTTTAAAATGAGGTATCATAAATGAAATCAGCATCAACAGTGTCTAGTATCGACACAAAACATAAATCTCAATGTCTCAAAGCATCAGGCTCCGGCTATCCGGACTGGCCTGTATCATCAAATCTCAGTACCTCAATATCTCGAAATCTCAATGTCTCAATCTCAATCTCTAGGACGCCGTCAGTCCAGACCGGCCCCTACCATCCATCTCAAGACCACGACGGTATCCACCGGATATCCGACGCGTCGGGTAAAATCACCGGTAGGTAGTCTCCCCCTGCCAGGCTCATCGTCATCACTACGAGTGTCTTGCCCGGGGGTACCTTACCGGGTTCACCAT
This sequence comes from Agapanthus africanus, assembly GCA_030015575.1. NCBI lineage: Eukaryota > Viridiplantae > Streptophyta > Magnoliopsida > Asparagales > Amaryllidaceae > Agapanthus > Agapanthus africanus. The sequence continues at coordinate 440,292,945 of JASDDO010000012.1, forward strand.
GTACCCGAAACGGTTCATCCAACTCCTCGAATCGGGTCTCGAAATCCATCAGCAAACTCATGGTGGACGACTCATACATCATGGGAAAAACCGCGCTTTTCATTTAAAAAGAGAAAGAAGAAGTTTGTATATGTTTTTGCGGTTTTCCCCAAATCCAGAAAATCTCATGGAAATCCGAATCCAAAACCTCAATAGCACCTAAAAGGTGAATATATGCATGAGAATCCATGAATACGGCATAACAATGAATAACAGTATGCATGAAGTAGCAGGTAATAACTACAATGTCTAAACTAACATATAAGGCAAGTACACTAATATCATGTCTAAACTATTAGCTAACAGGCTATGTCAAGCAATAATATTTTCTAAGGTGTACGTGACATGGCAATTACCGATGAAGATGTGTGTGAGCCGACAAGTAAGTGTACGTGGTACATACGCATCATCGGTAATGGTGCTGGTGTCCTAACCATAAGATATCAACAGCAGAATATGCAGCATAATATAAGCATGTGATGCGGAGCGAACAACAATAATGAGCGGGAGCTGAATACTAGACGCAACGATAACTAATCTGCATTAACTTAATATAAGTCCTACAATGGTGCCTTTTGAAATAACACGAATCGTGGGGTCTTGAAAATAGGGGCTACGGTGTTTTTAAGAAAAGATACGTTTTTGAAATGTCCGTAGAATCCCTTGACCTGTCTTTTAAAATACGCACGATTCGTAAGCTTTGAAATAGGTAGGAACCGAATCTAATCTAACAACTAACTAAACTAAAGGGCTAAGCTACAAGCTAGACTACAGGTAAGGAAACCGCCTAACATCTAAGTCGATACATATACATACCTGTATATATATTAGTCGGTGATCTCGCCTCAATAATATCATATCCGATACCATATCTATAATTAGACATCCCAAGTCAAGAGTGCGGATCAATCATCAAGATATAGCTCGTACGTAAATCCGTCGTACGGCATCCCCAAATCTGGGTACGGGTCAATATCATATTCCTCACACTATTCATCTGGTATCCTCTTTATCCAAGATCATAGTCTAGGGTACTGACCTATGTCTAGTACAATTCTAATATCCTCAATATACTCATGATCTGACTACTGATCGACAATCTCGTACAAACCGATATCGTCAGCACATATCATCATCAAGGAGTATACATCGCCCGATACGGCCTAATATCAATATCCTAGCATATCATGCCTCATATCACGATCACATGTCGACCATTTTATTTATAACACTATTCACCCGTATCGCCGCCCCAAGATCCGCTATAACACCAGGACGCACCTCAAGTGCGAATCCTGCCATATCACCGATATCACAAACACAAAACAAATCTCATCGACTCAGCTCAATCCCAAGTATCATCCTCAAATCCCTATGTGAACACATAGTCCCATACCCATGTGAACACATAACTATAAAGAATCCCATGGGCACATATAAATAGGAATGTATGCAAGTATCTATGTGTGTATGTGTAGTGCAACACTACCCTAGGGTTCGCAACACTAAAGTAATCCAATACACCAATATCCATCCTAATATCGTCATTAATCCCAAATAACATATAATAATTGTTGGTGTGTATACGCAACCGTATACACCACCACGGACTGCGGGGGTGCTATACGCCATCCACCCGACTTCTCCCCGTAGATATAAATCTACTCACCTGGTCCTCGCTCGCCGGTGCCGACGTCTCCACGCGCTTGCTTGTCGTCTCGAAGTCCACATGGGGTACCTACATATCAAAACGCACCATATCGCATAAAAATCCGACTCATGACCAAAAAGACTCACGAATCCCACATAGGTCAAAACCTATGGTTGCTCTCACAAACCAACCCAAAAAACCCTCGACGTCGGCGTGCAAACGCCTGACCATCGAGAAAAATCCAAGTACACTCATTTGCACATTCACGAATACTAATTTAAATATAGAATAGGTTAAAATTCACAAAAACCCCAAATTCACTTTAGAAGCCATTTTTCCGAAAATCTAGCAAGCAAAAATTACCCGTTTTAGTACAAAACTCGACGTTTAAATGAATGTAGCGGCCAATATACTTATTAAATATCTTAAATAAGTCATATAAATCATTTCCATAATTTAATTTCACCAAACCATATATGTTCAAAAAACTAGTTTGCAAAAATACCGATTTTAACTCTTTTTAAAGCAAAATTCACAATTAAGCTTGGTTTTGCATGATCCAAAGTCATTAAACCACTCATTATAATATTAATAATGAAATGAAACCATAATTATATTTTAATCTAAAGCATTTAACAATTTTCCAAAACTCTAGTTAGCAAAATAACTTAATTAGGGCATTTTATAAGTAATGGTTTGGAATTAACAACTAAATTAGCTTTCTACAACACTTAAGATGTTAATCCACATCACTAAACCTTGCACAATATATCACAACACAATTTCACAACAAAACCCTAATCTAAACCTTCTCTTGAAAACCCACATCTTTAAATTAACCCATAATTAAACGTATAATTAGGCTAGACTAAAGTATTTAGCAACAATTTAAACAAAAGGCCAAGATTTATACCTCATGAACCATGGATGAAACTTGAGATCTAGACCTCCAATTTGAAATCCTTGCACCAAAATCCATGCTAAAGGAGATGAGAGAAAATGGGTAGGAGTCGGATTTGGATTTTAGCTTGATTTTTGACGTATTTTGATGGATTTTTGATATAAAATGAGAGAGGGAGAGAGAGGGGCTGTTGGTGGTGCAGGAAATGGGAGGGCTCGGCTGAAATTGAGGGAAGAGGAGAGAGAGTGAGGTGGGGAAAGATAACATCTAGTAAACCTAGTCAAAGTCCACTCTCATTTCTACATTTCCTTTTTCTTTTCTTTTCTTTTCTTTTCTTTTGCAACACAAGTGGGGAAAAGATTGAGGGAGGGGCTGCTGAATTCAGCCAAGAAAAAGGATAAATGGGGGTGTGTGAGTGTGGGTATGGGTGTGGGGTGATGGAAAATGATAAATACTATACCCCCAAACATCCATTAACACTAAATTCACTATTTAAGCCTTTTTCTTCGATATTTTCTAAACCGTTTTGGGAAACCATTTCATTTCAAAAACCACATGATAAAATTTTGTTTAATGTGTTATGATGCACAAAATTTGTTTCAACTCATTCCAATTTGTAATTTTCCCTAATTAAATGTATTGGTGACGGCTTAAAATAATATTAAAATAATTAATTTCGGAAAAAATTTCAGAAAATTTGAAATTTCACCAGTGGGTCAATAAACACCAAATACTAGTAATTACATAGCTAGAATATGTATATTTAATTTTATAATAAAGATATTTGTATTTTGACTTTTTACAGAAAACCCCCTTATTTTACCGTTTTTTTGAAATTTCACCGAAACGATTTTCAAAACGTTACATGGTCGCTACCTGGAGAGAGAGAGAAGAAAGCACTCAGTGTGCGCTTTTGCAAGATTAGATTGGTTATCAATTTATCTAATCAGAATGTCTCCCACTGTTTCTGTCAAATCTTCCTTCAAACCCTAAAAGGAAAGACTAGCCGGGATTAATTACACTCTACAAGATTGCCAATCTTTCAGCCAGGCCAGTGCCGGTACTTTGAGGGTGGTTCCCCGTGCTTTCGCACGAACCTAATTAAAGTAAATCTCGTTTTCCCAGGGGCGTAACCCCGTTGACACCTTTCTAGACACCTACTTGATCGGCTAATTGTAATGTGTAAAACTCTCCTAGGAGTAACTCTTACTCGCAGTGGGTATCGGGATCCAACAATCTCATAGAAGGTATGCAATCTCATTGCAAATTTCAACACTTGAAATTCCCAATAATATTTTGCCCCAAGCGATCTATGACCTTAACTAAGTCAACAAACCATAGACCGCAAGTAAAGTTCAACCCGTCATTTTCCGATTGAATTAAACCCACCCACACTGTTCCCCTCCGAATGGCGGCCAAGACATAGGCGTCTTGCCTGAGATTCGGGGCAGATGTTATTTGGTTTTATCCGTCCACCTCTCTGAAGATGCCAAGTCTATTTATGGCACCATGTATCGGAGGATTAGACGGATGCGACCGATGTAGCAGACTTCGTCAGATTCCCCCTCGCTTGAGGGGTTTTTGATTGTGGGGACGCTCTTCCCTGCAAGCGCAAGCCCCTGCAGTTAATTATGCTACCGCATCGCGGTAACAACTTTCTCCTTCTCCAGCTGGTCACTTCGTGTCGTGGGTGTTTGTTTTGTGCTTGGTTGCCCGTGGATTGTATACGGAGACTAAGTTATGTTGTCGCCCGTAGGGCGTGGACTAGCCCAAATCCGTATTTTCTTAGATTTGGGTTTGGGATTTTGGTTTAAGGATTCATTAGCCGTATTTGAGGCTAAGATCAACTTAAACAGTTGTTAAGGATACGTCAGTACAATTTGAGACTAAGATAAACTTAACGGGATCGTTTAGATCCGACAAAAGAGCATTGGGCTCTATTGTTCCAGTTTAGGGACATGGTGGTCCGTTGCATGTATGGCCGTCGGGACCCGTCACCTCTCTGACGACGTTGAAGGATTACAACGACAGGTGTCAGAGGAGTTCAGAGATATACCCTTGAACTAAAGTTGATTGGTAGGATTCATAGTCCAATTTGGGACTAAAGTCTGTTTGAAGGTTTAAGGATACGTTAGCCATATTTGAGGCTAAGATCAACTTAAACGGTTGTTAAGGATACGTTAGTCCAGTTTGCGACTAAGATCGACCTAACAGGATCATTTAGATCCGAAAAAAGAGCATTTGAGGGCTCTATTGTTCCAGTTTAGGGACATAGTGGTCCATTGCCAGTTTAGGGACATTGTGGTCCAATACCAGTTTAAGGACATAGTGGTCCAATGCCAGTTTAAGGACATAGTGGTCCATTTCATGTATGGCCATCGGGATCCGTCACCTCTCTGACGACGTTGAAGGATTATAACGACAGATGTCAGAGGAGTTCATAAATGTACCCTTAAACCAAAGTTGATTGGGGGATTTATAGTCCAATTTAGGACTAAAGTCTGTTTGAAGGTTTAAGGATACAATAGCCATATTTGAGGCTAAGATCAACTTAAACGTTTGTTAAGGATACGTTAGTCCAGTTTGAGACTAAGATCAACTTAACGGGATCGTTTAGATCCGACAAAAGAGCGTTTGGGCTCTATTGTTCTAGTTTAGGGACATGGTGGTTCATCATTCCCGTTTTGGGGACAAATGTTAGTTTAAGGACGCATTAGTCCATGAGTTTAAGGAGCCCACAGTCCGTATTAATGTGTGGTTGTCGAGACCCGTCACCTCTCTGAAGACGTTGAAGGATTACAACGACAAATATCAGAGGAGTTCAGAGATGTACCCTTGAACCAATGAGTTGGTTAAAAGAGCAGATGTGCTCAGTTCAAGATAATTTGAGGACTTATAGCCAGTTTGGGCTAAGTCCAATTATGTTTGAAATATTGGCCCTTTGGGCCATTAGACATTTGTTTGGGTTCAGCCCCTCGTCATTCAGCAGTGTTAAACAGAGGTTTGGGGGCTCTGACAACATTTTGTCTTTGATTTCCTTAATTTTGAGATTCGTTTGGAGGAGGGACTTTTGCCTCTGGAAAATTAGCCAATTTTGCTAAAAGTAGTGTTAAACACTTAGAGAACAACAGTGTTAAACACTGGAGATAGAACTCTCAAATTAGTGTTAAACACTAAAAGACAATCAGTGTTAAACACTGGAAATATAATCTTTAATTTAGTGTTAAACACTAGAAACAACCAGTGTTAAACACTGGAAATATAATCCCCAAATTAGTGTTAAACACTAAAGACAGAGGGGTCACGTGTGGACACGTGAGAGCGCCCAAAGGGGGGGACCGGATCCCTTTTCCTCGTTCTGCAATTAAGTGTTAAACACTTTTCATTTCCTGGCCATCACGTGTGGGCACGTGATAGGAATCCATCCATTGGATATTAAAGGGATTTGTTAGGGGTCACGTAGGGACACGTGAGGGCGCCCTAAATGTGGAGCCAGATCTCCTTTTGTTTTATCCTCAAATCTGCGAATAAGTGTTAAACACTTTTATTTTTATTTTAGAGCATCACGTGTTGGCACATGATGGGGATCTGTGCGCCAATTGTTAAAGCATTTGCTGAGGGGTCACGTGATAACACGTGAGAGTGCCCAAAGCTTTCATTTCCTTTGCTTTTTCTTTCTGCGTTTTAGGAGTCACGTGGGAGCACGTGAGGCATTGCCTCAAATCTTCTTTTCTTCAGGGATCTTTTCAAGGGTCACGTGGGGACACGCGACCCTAGTTCTTTTCATGAACAGAGATCTTTTAAGTCTCCTTATTTGAAGAATTGAATTCTCTGTAGGGTTAAACCCTAATTATGATTTTGGAGGAATTAAATTTCTATTGTGAAAGAATTAAATTCTTATTTAGGATAAAACCCTGATTTCTTTTTAAAGAAATTAAATTCCCAGATATGTAAAAGAATTAAATTCTTGATTAGGGTTAAACCCTAGTTTTTTTTAGGAGAATTAAATTCTCAAAACTCAATTCCCCTTCTAAGTTTAGGATCTGCATGGCAGGATCTCGACCCGATGAGAATTAAATTCTCAACTTATGGGGAGATGTGCTCTGTGCAGATCTTCAACCAGAAGAAGAACTAAGTTCTTTTTGTATAAGAGTTAAACTCTTGGATTTTGAGAATTAAATTCTCTGTTTGAAGTTTTGATTCCCTTTCTTTTCTCACCTAGGGTTTTCTTTGTTGAGAATTAAATTCTCCTTTCTTTTCTTCCCTCTCTCTCTCTATTTGTCTCTCCAAAAAGGTCCCCTTCTCTTCTTTTCTTGGCCCCTATTTATAGGAGAAGAAAGAGAATCATTTTGTTTAGCAAATCTCTCATTGAAAGATTTGATTTGATTTCATATTTAATATGAGCTTTTAGATCATTCAGTGAATTTTATTCACCGTTGGATTTTAAATCCAAAAGATATTCTGTTTGTTATTTCGGTGAGATTTGGGGAGATCTTTCCTTATTTGAGATTTTTCCATAAATTGGCGGTTTTTAATCACCATTGGATTTTTAATCCAACGGTCCCCATAATCCTTTTCCATTTGGAAAGATTTAGAGAAATTTAGAATTTTAATTCTATTTGAAAAGATTTAGAGAAATTTAGAATTTTAATTCTATTAAACTGTAAGGCTTTCAAAGCCAGTCACGTGCTGACACGTGACCCGTGGTCACGTGTGAGAACGTGACCCCTAATTGAGTCCTCTTCTCAGCGTTCATTCACGCTTCAGTTTTAACCATCACGTGTTAACACGTGACCATTGGTCACGTATGAGCATGTGATACCTCATTGAGGTAACCTCTGATTTTTAATCAGGGGACAGATTTTAGAATTTAATTCTATTCATTGTTTTAGAGGTCTTAAGAGCCCATCACGTGTCTGCACGTGACCCATGGTCACGTGTGAGCATGTGATGCCCCATTGGGGTCTTTTTTTAAGTTTTTATTATATCTTTTAACTCCTCCAGCGGGTTCTTAAAAGCCCATCACGTGTGGACACGTGATGCCTCATAACTTTTGATCCCGGATGAATTATGAGGCTCACAATATATCAAATCGAAGGGTTTTTCGAGATGCTTTCGATAACATCAGAATTTACCTGTTTCTCATTCGGGAGTTTGTCAAAAAATAGCCCGGAAGATACTGGTTCGCATTTCCTTAAGCGTATCGCTAACATTTGATACCTTGGACTCCTTTGCGCAGAAATTTTTGGCGGGAACAAATGCCCCCCACTACTTTGCCCACGTAAGTAAGTGCGTGGGTGAAGTAGTGCAGAGTTATGCATAGCGTATAACCAGTTTCGGGTTGGTATATAACTTTCAGAATCTTGATCTGAGAAGATAACGAGCGGACACAAGCGTCGTCATTTATCATTAACTCAAATCTCGACTCTTAAGAGATATAGTTCCAAACTCTCAACTCCATGAGCCGCACCCTTCTATTTTTTTATGTCTTACTCTGCCGTGAAGTAGTTTATGCGCCCATGAGTAACTTCTCCATTTCAGTGGCATGTAGCTTGGGCAAGTGTGGCTCATAGATGGTCCATCTTGACCTCTTCGCAGGGCAGTGATGGCTTAAGAGACAGGGTTAGGATCTGCCACCTAAGACTTTTCAACTTTACGAGCCGTAAGGGTCTCATAAAGACTTTTCTCCCTACGAGTCGTGAGGATCTCGTAGGTGTATTTTCTCCTTGGGAATCGTGAGGATTTCTAAGTGTGTTTTCTCTTATAAGTCGTAAGGATCCTATAAGAGAGTTTTCCTTCTTACGAGTCGAGAGGACCCGTAAGCAGTTGTTTCCCTCCTTGTCGAGATTCGACTTTGGAGAGTGTGACCTGTGGATAGTATGCAAGAGACCGTTTTGGGCCGACTTGCAGGGTCCCAGTGCTTAGGAAACAGGTTTTTTAATCCCTACTGCCTAAGGCTTTATCTCACGAGTCGAGACGAATCGAGAAGTTCTCGCAAAGACATCAATTTCCTCACGAGTCAAAACGGATCGAGAAGATCTCGCAAGAATATCCTAAGGTCACAGTTAACCTCTGCTCTTTACGACAGAAGTCCGTTAGGGTCTGTGGTACTTAGGGTTTTGGCCGTCGTACCATCGCATGAGCTAATATATTCCTCGATAGGCAATCGTGCTGTTCGAGTAGCCCTGCGACTGCCGTGTCTCTGATCCCTTCGAGGGCTGGACAAGACGTCTTCAAGCAATCCTCCTTGGCAGTTTGACCGTCGGAAGAGCAAGCGTTAGGAATTTGTCATGCCTCTTTTTACTTGAGGTTAGGCTCATTTTGGAGAGCCCCGATGAGTCATAACCACTCCGCGCTGGTGTGGGATGATCTCCGATAGTCTTTCAGGCTTTATATGACTTGCCGTTAAGACCCTGAAGCTAGGAATTTAGCCTTTGCTTCGTTTGCTGGCATCGCGTCTGCTGTATCGATACGAATGTCGCGGTTGTCTCTAGGTCGCTGGTGAACCGTCGAGGTTTAGAACCAGGGATTTTGCCATGACTCCTTTGTTTGATGTTGCGTCTGCTGTATCGAGACGAACGTCGAGGTGGTGACCACTCCGCACTTGTGCGAGATAATCTCCGATTGTCTTTCAGGCTTTATATGACTTGCTGTTAAGTCGCATGAAGCTAGGAATTTGGCCTTCGCTTCACTTGCTGGCATCGTGTCCTCTGTATCAAGACGAATGTCGCGGTTGTCTCTAGGTTGCTGGTGAACCGTCGAGGTTTGGAACCAGGGATTTTGTCGTGACTCCTTTTGGTGATGTTGCGTTTGTTGTGTCGAGACGAACGTCGAGGTGGTGACCACTCCATGTGGGATGATCTCCGGTGGTCTTTCAGGCTTTATATAACTTGCCGTTAAGACCTTGAAGCTAGGAATTTGGCCTTCGCTTCGTTTGTTGGCATTGCGTCTGCTGTATCAAGACGAATGTCGCGGTTGTCCCTAGGTTGTTGGTGAACCGTCGAGGCTTGGAACTGGGAATTTTGCCATGGCTCCGTTTGTTTGATTGTCGCGTCTGAACCCTGCTGGAGGAAGAATGCTGGGGTGACATCGCGTCTACTGTATCGAGATGAACGTCGAGGTGGTGACCACTCCGCATTGGTGCGAGATGATCCCCGAATGTCTTTCAGGCTTTATATGACTTGCCGTCAAGATCCTGAAGCTAGGAATTTGGCCTTTGCTTCATTTGCTTTGGCGCGTCTGAATCCTGCTGGGGGAAGAACGCTGGGGCAACATTTCATCTGCTGTATTGAGACGAACGTCAAGGTGGTGACCACTCCACGCTGGTGCGAGACGATCTCCGAATGTCTTTCAGGCTTTATATGACTTGCCGTCAAGACACTGAAGCTAGGAATTTGGCCTTTTGCTTCATTTGCTTTGGCGTGTCTGAATTCTGTTGGAGGAAGGACGCTGTAGTGACATTTCATCTGGTGTATCGAACGTCGAGGTGGTGATCACTCCGCGCTGATGTGAGATGATCTCCGATGGTCTTTCAGGTTTTATATGAGTTGCCGTTAAGACCCTGAAGCTAGGAATTTGGCCTTTACTTAGTTTGTTAGCATTGCGTCTGCTGTATCGAGATGAATGTCGTGGTAGAGCTGGGATTTTGCCGTCACTCCGCTTTGTTTTGACTATGAAGTCTTCTGTTGACGTTGCATCTGCATCTTGTCGGACTGCGAAGGAACGCCGTTTTTGACATTGCGTCTGCTGTAAAGAGACGAATGCCAAGGTGGAGTTGGGATTTTGTCGTCACTCCGCATTGTTTCGACCATGGGGTCTCTTGTTGACGTTGCATCTACATCCTGCTGGACTGCAAAGGAACGCTGTTGTTGACATTGCGTCTGCTGTATCGAGACGAATGCTGAGGTGGAGCTGGGATTTTGCCGTCACTCCGCTTTACTGACCATGGGGTCTTTCGTTGACGTTGCATCTGCATCCTGCTTGACTGCGAAGGAACGCCGTTGTTGACATCTCGTCTGCTGTATCGAGACGAATGCTGAGATGGAACTGGGATTTTGCCATGGCTCCGTTTGATGGTGTAACATCTGTGTCATGCTGGAATGAGGAGGCCCACCGTTGTTGGTCTCCAGGCTGCAGATGTGGCCATTGAGATTTGGAACTAGTGACTTTTCCATGGTTCCATTTCGTTGCGACTCTGAGGTCGATTGTTGATGTCATGTCTGTATCTGGTTGGAGTGAGGAGAAACGCCGTTGGTGATCTCTAAGTTGTCGATGTTGACGCCGAGACCCTGAAGCTAGGGATCTTCCCCTACTTCATTTGTTGATATTGTGTCTGCAATATCGTCAAATGTCAAGGTTGCCTCTAGGTTGTCTATGAACCATCGAGATTCGGCTTCGCTTTCTGATGGAGCCTGGTGGGGAAGTATGGTTTCTTTTTTGTTTGTGCCCCTGGATTGTATACAGGGATCGATGTGATCTCACCTGTAGGGAAAAAGTTTCATTCATTTTCATATTATTATTTTATTTCCGCGATGCTCTATCATTTCAGCTTTTATATCGCGAAGGTCGCGATTGCCCAATCATTTCGGCTATTTTTCGCGGTGCCCAATCATTTCGGCTATTTATTTTATTTTCACCCGCTACTTTTTATTGCGAGTTGCCCAATCATTTCGGCTATTTTTCATGCATATATTTTTTCTTGCTGCTTTTTATTGCAAGTTGCCCCATCATTTCGGCTATTTCGTATGCATGTATTGCTCGCTGATTTTCTTTTATCGCGAGTGTGGAATTTGGAATCTGACGTCAATCTCAGCATCAGCATCACTACAACTAGAATATTGCCAGGAGCGAATCATCATTTGCCATGAAAGGACTTAGAATTTGATACCGGTTTAAGCATCAGCATCGCTACAACTGGGATATTGCTAGGAGCGAATCATCACTTTCCATTTAAGGACTTGGAATTTGATACCGGTTCAGGCATCAGCATCGCTACAACTGGGATATTTCCAGGAGCGAATCATCACTTGCCATTGTCGATGTTTGAACAAAGGTGGCTTAGTAAACAGGGTTAGGATTCCGTCGACTAAGGCTTTTGACTTTATGAGCCGTAAGGGTCTCATAAAGGTATTTCTCCCTGCGAGTCGTGAGGATCTCGTAGGTGTGTTTTCTCCTTAGGAATCGTGAGGATTCCTAAGTGTATATTCCCCTGTAAGTCGTAAGAATCTTATAAAAGGGTTTTCTCCTTATAAGTCGAGAGGACTTACAAGGGTTGTTCACCATATGGACATATCCTTAGTCACGGGTGGGACTTTGCTGGGGAAATGTTTATTCGTGCCCGTGAATTATATACAAGGGTCAGTATTGAGCCACTTGTAGGGCAAAATCGAAGGTTGTGGGGGTTGCTTAAGAACAGGTTCAGGTCTCTGTAACTTAAGACTTTCAAATCTTATGAGCCGTGAGGGTCCCATAAGAAAGTTCTCTTTACGAGTCGTGAGGATCTCGCAAGTGTAATTTCTCCTTAGGAATCGTGGGGATCCCTAAGTGTGTTGCTCCCTTGTGAGTCGTAAGAATCTCACGCGGGTGATTTCTCCTTACAAGGTCGAGAGGACCCTGTAAGTGTCTTTTAACGAGGTTGTGCCCTTTCGGGTTTTCACAAACATCGCCGGTAGTCCTGCTGTTTTTACTCACGGAGCCCTTTCGGGTTTTCATCCGTGCCCATTTTGCTTATGGACATACGATTTTTTTTAATGAGTCTGCGCCCTTTCGGGTTTTCACAAACATCGCCGGTAGTCCTGCTGTTTTTACTCACAGCGCCCTTTCGGGTTTTCATCCGTACCCATTTTGCTTATGGACATACCTTTTTTTTTTACACCACGCCAGCCTGAGGATGCCGCGGGTTGATAGTAGTTTAACGACGTTTCGGTCATTAGCCAGTTTTAGGACGTAGTGGTCCGTCGTTAGTTTAAGGACGTTTCGGTCTGCTGTTAGTTTAAGGACGTTTCGGTCCGTCATTAGTTTAAGGACCTTTCGGTCCGCCGTCGCCGTATTCGAGGCGAATCTCTAGTTTACTGACTTTTCGGTCTATTATCCAGTTTTAGGACGTAGTGGTCCGTTGGGCTTTCTCTATGAATGAGCATGATGCCCCCGGCATATCCACCTTTTTTGGAGCATGTGGTTGTGGCGGGCTCACCTTCCAGTTTTCAGACAGTGCGAGTTTGCCTTGTTGGTATTGGTCTTCAACCCAGTTCTTGAAGATGTAGCAATTTTCGATCGGATGGCCTAATACTTGGTGGTAAGGGCAGTAATTAGGATTGTTGACCTCATTCAGTTATAGATGGCACTTCGGCTCCAGTAGAGTGATAAGCTCGTCGCGCACTGCTAGTTCGAACAACCTCCTTGTTTCATCCCGGGGAAATGAGTAAGGATGTTTCAACTTTTCATAGAGGGGTTGCCGCTTGTTGCTTTGGTGAACAACCGGTCTAGGGGCACTCGATTGTTGTTGAGTGTTGGCGACGAAGGCCGTTTTTTCCTTCCCTTTATCCTTTTTGTTCGATCCCTTGTTTGCGGGTCCGAGATTCTTTCCGGGTAGTGTGCGATTGCACGGCTGAATGTTCTCGCGACTCCTAAACTCTTTCGTTTTAGAGACGGGCTCCTTGAAAAGAGGGCCGAGGGATACTTTTTCATCGAAATTGCTCCCGAATGTGAGAACTCGTGGTCCCTCGGGATCAACCCTATGACAATTGCCGGCAATTCTTTTACGCTCATCTGTCGCATTTTTCTGCTGTCTACGAGCTTCACGCTTTGTCCTGTTGAAATGTTGCCTGTGAGCGACATACCCTTTCCACTAACACTTAAAGGAGTTGCAGTCTTCAGTAGGATGTGCGATCTTCTGATGATATAAGCAGAAGTTAGGATGTACTTCCGCTTCATCAAGATGTATGCCACCAGGAGACTTTTCTCTGAAAGAGGGCAGCCTCATCCCCATCGATATCGCTTTAACGAATCGTTTCCTTGTCTTGATCCTGCTTTCATTCGCGTCGGATGTACTTTGATCCGATGGGAGTGTTTCGACCTTTTTATCCAGTCGCCGGCGTTTGGCTTTCTCGAATATGGCCATCTCGCGCTCTCGATCAGCTTTGCTTTTAAGACGGGCTTCATTCAGGAATGCATCAATCATTTCGTCTGATGGTCCTAGAAGTTCTGGCTCAGGATCTGCCCCCAGCTTCTCTGTGTAAGGAGCTTCTTTGTCATTTATTGACAAGTGAAAAATCACCTGGCAGCTTGCCACATAATCTTCAGATTCATCCGACGAGTCTTCTTCATTGTCATCATCTCCGTCCTCAAGGACGTGGCTGAGAAATTCTTGGAGTGTGACTGGGGTCCGCGCCTTCTGATTATATTCTTCCAACGCGTCAATCTGTTTTTGCAGGTCCGTGCGCTTGTCACCGGGCTGCACGGGCTTTTTGGTCTTCTTCTTCTTCGAAGACTTTGACGGCTGGGTGTGAGCGCTCTGACCATCACCACCCGTTTTTGGAGTTGGGCGCGGTTTCAGCATTCCCTCGATGGTCTTGGGTTCCGGTGGATTTTTCCACCTGATTGCCGGGCATGTTTAGAGATCCTTCAGCTTTCTTTTCGTCTTGGCTGAGAGAACGTCCTCCCATGGGGCTTCCCTTATGAATGAGCATGATGCCCCCGGTGTCCCCGTCTTTTTAGGAGTGTGTGGTTGTGGTGGGTTTACTTTCCACTTCTTAGACAGCGCAAACTTACCTTGTAGGTACTGATCCTCGATCCATCCCTTAAAGACGAAGCAATCTTCGATCGGATGGCTTACCGCTTGGTGGTAAGGGCAGTAATTTGGATCGTGGACATCGCCTGGCTGTAACGGATGTTTCGGACTCGGCAGGTTGATGAGTCTATTGCGCACTGCCAGCTCGAACAATCTCCTCGTTTTATTCTGAGGAAACGAGTAAGGACGTCCTAGTCTCTCCTTGAGGGATGGGCGTGGACGCACGTTGTTTTGGCGAACAACCGTCTTTAAGTTGCTCGGCCGTTGCTGAGTATTGGCAACGAAGGTTGCTTTCCCTTTGCCCTTTTCATTCCAAGGCTCTGTCTTTGAAGAGGAAGGCCTATGGCCCATCTGGTCCATTTGGGCGAGCTTGTCAATCAAGGCCTGGAAGGTGGTCGGCTTGAAGAACATCATGAATTGGGAGATGGTTGCTTGAGGGTCGAGAGTACCCACGAACATGCCTACCGCAGGTGCCTCTTCTATGCGTTGTTCGCATTTCGACCATAGGTTCCGCCATCGTGTTGCATATTGGACCCAAGTTTCGCCTGGTCTTATCCTGGAGTTAATTAGTGCTGTTATCGGGGTGCGTTCACTAGCACTTACGAACCTTTGTGTAAACAATAACTCCATCTCCGCATATGTTTTGACAGAGTCGTTAGGTAGCTCTAAATACCATTCAAAGGCCGTTTCTGCTAAGCTGCCGACGAATTGGCGAAGCAACAGTTTGTCATCGCCTCCAGTATTGCCGCATAAGGCTCTGAATTAAGCGACATGCTGATGTGGATTCCCTGTCCCCTTGTACACATGGAATTTAGGGATCGTATATCCCGGCGGGTTACTGACTTGGTCATACCAGCCCGGATAGAGTCGCCCCGTTTTGACAACTTGACCGGCTGCCTCAGTTGCCTGGCGAACTCGTATTTGTTGAGCAATATAGTCGTCTAGTGCAGCTTTGGAAATGGTTTCCTCCTTGGCTGCTGAAAGGGCAGGCGGTGGATTTGACGTTTCTCCTCTGTCATCTTCAAGGATAATCGGAGGATCTTCGGCTGGGGGATCCTGCCGGATCATCATACCCACCATGTCCTGGAATAGAAGGGTCATTCGTTTTATATTGGTTGCTTGTTCCGCAGCCTCCTTTTCCTTCTTTTCCAGTATTCTCCGAAGGAATTCGGCATCGGTTTCTTGCTCCTGGCGTTGATCCGAGGATGCTTCTGGGCTTTCTTTTGACCCGGTGAGTGCGGCCATCGCAGTTATCATTTCTTGGAGCTTCTGCTGCTGCTCTCGAGCTTTAGTCACCGATCGCGTAAGCGGTCTATGACCTGTGGATATACGGCTATCCTCTTTCCCAGACGCCATGTAGACGGTATGTACCACCATGCCCCCAGACTTAGGGCGTTTGGGCTCAGTGCCTTTGACTTTTGTCGCCGGCACAGGGATTTTCTCCGGCCTTCTTTTCTCAAGAGCGGTCAAAGTTGAGGGAGCCGTCAAGGTGGGCATCCAGACAGTTTTTCGTGGCTTAGCAGGATGGCTCACTTCCTTTTGGACCTTCAGTTTCTTGTGCTGGCGGGAGAAATTGGATCGATCACTGACTCTCGGACTTGTCGCCAGATTTTGTAAACTTTGGAAGACAGCCGTTGAGGGGACTGCTTCGGCTTTATTTCCGTGACAGTCTCTACCGGTGGCGGAGATCTTTTCAGTACGGCAGTGGGCGAATTCCTGTGTATTCTATTTAGCAGCTCAAAACTGTTCCCGGTTGGGACAACAGCATTAACTTCCACCGTTGGAGCTGGTGGCGTTAGCCCAGAGGGGGAGTTGCTCTCGGCCTTCCTTACTCGACGCCAGTGGCGACGTCGAGCGTGTCGAGCTGATGGAGTTGGTTCGGTGACAGGGATGGCTTTTTCTTGCCCCCTGTCCAGGTGAGGGGCTGTTGCTGGTGTCAGCCTGTTGAATACTGATGTCCTTTGAGAAGCAGTATCCAATCGGTTGAAAACAGTCTTCTGAGCAGGGACAGGAACCGTAGCAGGAGACGAAACAGTCAATCTTGTAAAGACCGACCCTTTGGTAGGAGAAGCCGCCTTGACGACTCCAGGAGCAGGGATGGCTATCCTCTTCGGAATAACCTTCTCTGGGATTGCAAGCTTCAATGTGGGCCCACAAGAATTTTGGCCCAGTCTGGCGAAGAACGAGGAGCTGGAGTTGGACGACCCGTTGAGAGGGGCCGCGGTAGCTGTAAGCCGATCGAAGACCGACTTCTTAGGAGCTTCCGGTGTTGGCACAGGAGTGGTGAAGCTCATTGGCGGGAGCATGGTCCCGAAAAACAATCCTGTGGTGGCTTGAGTGACCTGTTCCATCAGCATTGTGAACAGGGAAGCCTCCTGGGGCCCATAAGATATACCCCCAATTGAGGCAAGACGTGGGTTATAGTTGCATGTAGAACACTTTGAGCAAGTGAACGCTATTGATCCTTTGCTTTCTGCACCAAGCAAAACGTCAAATCTTAGTACCTCGAAACCCACGGCAACCATTAGCAAACCGCGATTCGTTCGCGAACACGACACACGAAGTGTGGAATGGAAAGAGGAAAAGGTCCCACTGAGCGTGCCAGAATCTGTTCCCCTCTGAATGGCGGCCAAGACATGGGCGTCTTGCCTGAGATTCGGGGCAGATGCTATTTGGTTTTATCCGTCCACCTCTCCGAAGATGCCAAGTTGATTTATGGCACCGTGTATCGGAGGTTTAGACGAATGCGACCGATGTAGCAGACTTCGTCAGATTCCCCCTCGTTTGAGGGGTTTTTGATTGTGGGGACGCTCTTCCCTGCAGGCGCAAGCCCCTGCAGTTAATTACGCTACCGCATCGCGGTAACAACTTTCTCCTTCCCCAGCTGGTCACTTCGTGTCGTGGGTGTTTGTTTTGTGCTTGGTTGCCCGTGGATTGTATACGGAGACTAAGTTATGTTGTCGCCCGTAGGGCGTGGACTAATCCGAATCCGTATTTTCTTAGATTTGGGTTTGGGGTTTTGGTTTAAGGATTCGTTAGCCGTATTTGAGGCTAAGATCAACTTAAACAGTTGTTAAGGATACGTCAGTCCAATTTGAGACTAAAATCAACTTAACGGGATCGTTTAGATCCGACAAAAGAGCATTTGGGCTCTATTGTTCCAGTTTAGGGACATGGTGGTCCGTTGCATGTATGGCCGTCGGGACCCGTCACCTCTCTGACGACGTTGAAGGATTACAACGACAGGTGTCAGAGGAGTTCAGAGATGTACCCTTGAACCAAAGTTGATTGGGGGGATTCATAGTCCAATTTGGGACAAAAGTCTGTTTGAAGGTTTAAGGATACGTTAGCCATATTTGAGGCTAAGATCAACTTAAACGGTTGTTAAGGATAAGTTAGTACAGTTTGGGACTAAGATCGACCTAACAGGATCGTTTAAATCCGACAAAAGAGCATTTGGGGGCTCTATTGTTCCAGTTTAGGGACATGGTGGTCCATTGCCAGTTTAGGGACATGGTGGTCCAATACCAGTTTAAGGACATGGTGGTCCAATACCAGTTTAAGGACATAGTGGTCCATTCCATGTATGGCCATCAGGATCCGTCAACTCTCTGACGATGTTGAAGGATTACAACGACAGATGTCAGAGGAGTTCATAGATGTACCCTTGAACCAAAGTTGATTGGGGGATTTATAGTCCAATTTGGGACTAAAGTCTGTTTGAAGGTTTAAGGATACGTTAGCCATATTTGAGGCTAAGATCAACTTAAACGTTTGTTAAGGATACGTTAGTCCAGTTTGAGACTAAGATCAACTTAACGGGATCGTTTAGATCCGAAGAAAGAGCGTTTGGGCTCTATTGTTCCAGTTTAGGGACATGGTGGTCAATCATTCCCGTTTTGGGGACAAATGTTAGTTTAAGGACGCATTAGTCCATGAGTTTAAGGACCCCACAGTCCGTATTAATGTGTGGTTGTCGGGACCCGTCACCTCTATGAAGACGTTGAAGGATTACAACGACAAATATCAGAGGAGTTCAGAGATGTACCCTTAAACCAATGAGTTGGTTGAAAGAGCAGATGTGCTCAGTTCAAGATGATTTGAGGACTTATGGCCAGTTTGGGCTAAGTCCAATTATGTTTGAAATATTGGCCCTTTGGGCCATTAGACATTTGTTTGGGTACAGCCCCTCGTCATTCAACAGTGTTAAACTGAGGTTTGGGGGCTCTGACAACATTTTGTCATTGATTTCCTCAATTTTGAGATTCATTTGGAGGAGGGACTTTTGCCTCTGGAAAATTAGCCAATTTTGCTAAAAGTAGTGTTAAACACTTAGAGAACAACAGTGTTAAACACTGGAGATAGAACTCTCAAATTAGTGTTAAACACTAAAAGACAATCAGTGTTAAACACTGGAAATATAATCTTTAATTTAGTGTTAAACACTAGAAACAACCAGTGTTAAAAACTGGAAATATAATCCCCAAATTAGTGTTAAACACTAAAGACAGAGGGGTCACATATGGACACGTGAGAGCGCCCAAAGGGGGGACTGGATCCCTTTTCCTCGTTCTGCAATTAAGTGTTAAACACTTTTCATTTCCTGGCCATCACGTGTGGGCACGTGATAGGCATCCATCCATTGAATATTAAAGGGATTTGTTAGGGGTCACGTGGGGACACGTGAGGGCGCCCTAAATGTGGAGCCAGATCTCCTTTTGTTTTATCCTCAAATCTGCGAATAAGTGTTAAACACTTTTATTTTTATTTTAGAGCATCACGTGTTGGCACATGATGGGGATCTGTGCGCCGATTGTTAAAGCATTTGCTGAGGGGTCATGTGATAACACGTGAGAGCGTCCAAAGCTTTCATTTCCTTTGCTTTTTCTTTCTGCGTTTTGGGAGTCACGTGGGAGCACGTGAGGCATTGCCTCAAAGCTTCTTTTCTTCAGGGATCTTTTCAAGGGTCACGTGGGGGCACGTGACCCTAGTTCTTTTCATGAACAGAGATCTTTTAAGTCTCCTTATTTGAAGAATTGAATTCTCTGTAGGGTTAAACCCTAATTATGATTTTGGAGGAATTAAATTCCTATTGTGAAAGAATTAAATTCTTCTTTTGGATAAAACCCTGATTTCTTTTTAAAGGAATTAAATTCCCAGATATGTAAAAGAATTAAATTCTTGATTAGGGTTAAACCCTAGTTTTGTTTTAGGAGAATTAAATTCTCAAAACTCAATTCCCCTTCTAAGTTTAGGATCTGCATGGCAGGATCTCGACCCGATGAGAATTAAATTCTCAACTTATGGGAAGATGTGCTCTGTGCAGATCTTCAACCAGAAGAATAACTAAGTTCTTTTTGTATAAGAGTTAAACTCTTGGATTTTGAGAATTAAATTCTCTGTTTGAAGTTTTGATTCCCTTTCTTTTCTCACCTAGGGTTTTCTTTGTTGAGAATTAAATTCTCCTTTCTTTTCTTCCCTCTTGAGAATTAAATTCTCCCCTCTCTGTTTGTCTCTCCAAAAAGGTCCCCTTCTCTTCTCTTCTTGGCTCATATTTATAGGAGAAGGAAGAGAATCAATTTGTTTAGCAAATCTCTCATTGAAAGATTTGATTTGATTTCATATTTAATATGAGCCTTTAGATCATTCAGTGAATTTTATTCACCATTGGATTTTAAATCTAAAAGATATTCTGTTTGTTATTTCGGTGAGATTTGGGGAGATCTTTCCTTATTTGAGATTTTTCCATAAATTGGTGGTTTTTAATCACCATTGGATTTTTAATCCAACGGTCCCCATAATCCTTTTCCATTTGGAAAGATTTAGAGAAATTTAGAATTTTAATTCTATTTGAAAAGATTTAGAATTTTAATTCTATTAAACTGTAAGGCTTTCAAAGCAAGTCACGTGCTGACACGTGACCCTTGGTCATGTGTGAGCACGTGACCCCCAATTGACTCCTCTTCTCAGCGTTCATCCACGCTTCAGTTTTAACCATCACGTGTCAACACGTGACCATTGGTCACGTGTGAGCACGTGATACCTCATTGAGGTAACCTTTGATTTTTAGTCAGGGGAAAGATTTTAGAATTTAATTCTATTCATTGTTTTAGAGGTCTTAAGAGCCCATCACGTGTCTGCACGTGACCCATGGTCACGTGTGAGCACGTGATGCCCCATTGGGGTCTTTTTTTAAGTTTTTATTATATCTTTTAATTCCTCCAACGGGTTCTTAAGGTTCATCACGTGTGGACACGTGATGCCTCATAACTTTTGATCCCGGATGAATTATGAGGCCCACAATATATCAAATCGAAGGGTTTTTCGAGACGCTTTCGATACAATCAGAATTTATCTGTTTCTCATTCGGGAGTTTGTCAAAAAATAGCTCGGAAGATACTGGTTCGCATTTCCTTAAGCGTATCGCTGTCATTTGATATCTTGGACTCCTTTGCGCAGAAATTTTTGGCGGGAACACGCACGATCCTTGACTGAGTCAACAAGGACGCACGACTACCTTAATCCAATCGCATCATATGCTTTGCAGATAAACACTAATCAGCTACCGCACACTACGACTTGACCAAGTCAACAAACGCAGCACGAATACTAAAAACTACTTATCTGAAATGACGGAGGCCTACGAAAGGTTTTTAAGAAAACCCTTTGCGTAATGAACTTTATATCGTTGTAGAATCGAGTGATTTTGAATGGAGTGTTTTTGAGGCTTTTTCTAGTTTCGCTAAAGAGGTCACTCCCGGTGAAGGGATCGTCGGCTCTTTCCTCATCGAATAAGGTGCAGGATATTTCACAAATATCACTATGCAAAGCAAGAACTATAGAAGCAATCAAAAGACAAACTGAATTTGTAGCATCTGCTAGGTTTACTAAAGAGGTCACTCCCGGTGAAGGGATCTCTGCTCTTTCCTTATCGAATAAGGTACTGGATGTTCTACAAGGAACACCGCTATGCAAAGCAAGAACTAGAGCTACCAGTTTTTAAGACAAGTTTCTACAACATCTTTAGGTTTTTTTTAGTTTCATTAATCTCATTAATGAAGTCCCGTTTTAATTATGCTTCACAAGCATCACATTTGAAATGAAATCTGCAATATAACATATATCTCATATATATAATATAAACATTCGTCTCAGGCAGTAATATGATCTCATCACAGAACATTGCAGCAGAAGAAACATATATGAAATATTGGATATACTAGGATGTCCGTGTTTTAATACGAGCCTGTATAAAACACGGATTCTACGGTCACGATGAATAGCCAAACCCACATCCTTAGACCCCTACGAGAGCGGCAAGAAACACTGCCAATTCTAGGGTTAGGAGACCCAGTCTCGACTCCTCAAGATGGTCTCCCACAGGACCCTAGAACCCGGTTACTTGTGCTCCCCGCCTTGGGTCTACCTAATGCGGAAAAGTAAATAATATACAATGGTGATATCATCCTCAGCCCGGAAGTGCCCCAATAAAAGAATATTACATACAAATGAATTTTACATGAATGAAAAAGAAAAACTCTCATCTCACATAAAACCCCCGGCTATTCAGAACGCGACGGTCCAATAAAACATATCACAGCAACACATAATATCTCTTATCATCAACGTAAGCAAGTATGCGTATCCCGATTGTCGTTGATGTATAGTAACGAAGCCGGCGATACACCACATACTACGCTTACGGTCACAGAAAAGAAAGTGTAAATCTACAACAGTTGGAATCCGCAACCTCTTTAGACATCGCATGCCTAACCAAATGAATTCCTTAGACATCGCATGCCCAACAATTATAAACCCTGCATTTTAGTCTTAATATCGAAAACTCTTTTCAATATCAAGTCAGGCAATTCAACAAGATTCCCGATATCCTGATCGAATGCTCGTCGCAAATTTTAGTAGACGGTCGCCCCCCCGGATGCCGCCGACGAAGTGCACTAAGGCGGACACCGCTGCCGCGAGCACCCGAACGGATGCTTTTGGCGACGGGGTTCTCCTACAGTCACTTGGTCGGGGCTATGGGGCATGGCTGTCTATTAAGTTTACCCGGCGAGTATCCGCATACGCTACGTGATTGCGACGGACTTTTGATCACATCAAAATTCCGTGGCAATCGATCATCTGAGACTAAAGTGCTAGATTTATAACATTCAAATTAGTTATCTCATAAATACTTATGGATTCCAAATATTGTATCGCATTCCAGATAAATAGACAATGTTAAATTTTCCGATCGAATAATCAAACACCCAAGATTTTCCCAATATATCTCAACACTTGAAATCAGTTTAAAAACATTCATCACATGCCACAGTACCAATGGTCCAGCCGTAGAAGGGTCAAGCCAACGCCTCACATGTGGCAATGCCGTACTGCCCCAAACCCTAAGGTTCAGAGGCAGTTCAAGACGGTCACATAATCGAGTTAAGGTTTGTTGTCTTCTAGAGGGTCCACCGCGTTACTTGCACGACTTAGAACGTTCGTAAACTACGGAAAAATCCAACACTTGGAAATTTTCCGGCAGGGGGAAAAATGAGTTATTGATATCCGTTCGAACTTTTTAACACTTTCTAAAAAGTACCCGGACAAACTAAACGAAGTTATATTATCCGATCGAATCAACGAGTCCCCAATACACCCCAGAAAACTCAACACTTGAGTAAATATAAAAATATGCAGAAGAATCAGGAATTATAGACGGACATTACTGTGCAAACCACGTGCCATGATTCAACCTTTTGGCCGCGGAACCGCCGCGAAAGCCATGGTACGGCCGCGGTTCCGCGGCTCTTTAAGGTGATCAGTGGCACGTGTTGTACAGTAATCCTTGTATTTCCCTGCTGATATTTTTGAGTATTTTTAATTCACAAAAAATCACATTTTGAAAAATTTTCCAGAAACTAGGGTATATCGGGTTTTCCGGGTTCGATCGGACTTTAAAGTTCGCCTAGACTTCGCCTAAAGCTCTAACTTGACTCTAATACCACTGTAGGGTTGCTAGGCACGCGCACAAAGGTCTACGAGGCATCAACCATGCCCAATTTAAAATTTATCCGTGCCGAACAACCCAAAGTCGGATCTTTAAACTAGAGTTTAGGCGAAAACAAGCATGTTAAACATTTTAACACTAAGTGAGAGGGATTACAACCTTTGTAGATCCGGTTCTTCACTTCTAAATCTTCGTGTTGAGGTCGCTTCGCTGCGATCATCGTGTTCCAGACTCTCGAGAAGCTCCACGAAGAGAAAGATGCAAACTTGCTTCCGATCTTCGATAACAAAGATGATCTACCTTGAAGTTTCATTAACACAAGCTAACACTCACTAAATAAAGTGAACACTCTCATCTAAAGGGCAAGGGTAGATGAGAATGATGAAGTAGGATTTTTTCTCTCATTTGTTTTCATATTCTCACTCATTTTTCATCACAAAATCAAAGCAAGAAAGCTTTTCATGAAGAACTCAAGCAAGAAGAAGATGAAATAATCATTTGAATCCTTTTGTGATGAATAATGAAAAGAAAATAATGATGAATAATGCAACCATGATTAACTTAACCTTTGTAGAGATTTAACTAGGGATAGGGTTTGGGTTGGGTTAAAGCATGAGTCACTTGAAAATATCTTAACACAATACAAAAAGAAACCTTCTAGAAGGTTCATGAATGCACTAACCCAAATCAAACCCTAATCTTGTTTAATCTCCACTAAACATGTTGCATTAGTAATCATATCATGTTACAATATTATATATCACATATATAATATTTATTGTAACAAAATAAAATAATACAATTAACATATATCGCATCTATATCAATGTATTACCCGAGTGAGAAAAAGAATCTTTTAGTGAGCTAATATTAGTTAATGTAATTTAATATATCATATATACTATTATACATTAAATTATCGAATCAACACTTGATCCGACAATCCGGTTATTTCGCATATAACCGACTAATATCTCAATTACCGATTCATCGAATCAACACTTGATCCGATGACCCGGCTGATATCAAATATCGCAAGAATAGAATACGGTATCACATATCGCATTATCCTCGGTCCTTCACATATCACATATGTGCCCCTACTCCGTTTTGCCTGAGTCAAGAAACCTCTGTGTAGGACTCTAAAGAATCGTCAATACGCCGGTAGTAGGTGATGCCACAAGCTGCAAGCGGTCAGCTAAACGTAACAGCCACCCAGGTATTGAGCGATCAGAAGATCCATAAGAAAGCCTGTATATTCTCCTGCGAATCCAATCAGTAACACTCCCGTACAGTCTGGTCTCGTCGTCTGATATGTCGCATATCTCGTCTAGGGGTGGTATACGTCAGACCCCAGTAGCTTGATAAGTCGTGTCGATATAAGGTCTATAACAGTTCGAGAAACTACTGATAATACTTACCAGTAAATCTCAGCAACCCTGGCCAGGGATTTCCAGTTATAGCCAATCGAACACAGCACAACATCAACTCCCTATACCGGGAGAGACGAATCCCCTCCTATCGCTCATTGCCTCCATGTGATTCGGGACTGTACCCAAAAGCCACCTTTTTGCACGCCCTCTTGGACGTGGTATGATGGAAATCAAAGCACAGTGGGAATCACACAAGACTCTATGACGATCTCGGGTCAACAGACTACTCTGTACCAATGTCACCGGAGAACTGCCATCTGACGTAAGGTATAATACCATCTGGGAGTTCTCGGCGAGTCCGTCCAGTGTACCCAGTCTCCACTGAGCACCCGTACACCATCCTTGATGTCAAACACCGATGGATATGGGATCATCCATCGCCCATCATATGGGTCAAGATGCGTATACGCTAGTTTAGTCTGGTGCATCGATGCCCAGTCTCGATACACCCTCGACTAGGAACAGTTATAGGATGTACTCGCCGACTACCGTGGCCCCACTAGTATGATCTCATCATATTCCCAGTAGTCGAGTACATATCCTAAGGGCTTTATCAACATGTAACATATAGACAATCAGAGTACATGTTAAGATAAAGTACAACCAGATAGCATATTATCATGTCGAGCAAGAAAGTCCTCCCTATATATGTCCAAGCATCCATTACAATATACATCGTATGTACAGTAATGGCCTCTAAGGCATACATATAACTAACAACTCCGTTTTGCTTGAGCCAGCAAACCCCTGTGTAGGACTCTAAAGACTCGTCAATACGCCGACAGTAGGTGATGATCATATCAAACACCCACAAGATGCAAGCGGTCTGCTAAACGTAACGGCCACCCGGGTATTGAGCAATCAGAAGATCAACAAGCAAGCCTGCTCACACTCCTGCAAATCTAATCAGTAGCACTACCGTACAGTCCGGTCTCTTCGTCTAATATGTCACATATCTCGTCTAGGGGTGGTAAACGTCAGACCCCAGTAACTCGATAATTCGTGTCGATATGAGGCTCATAACGGGTCGAGAAACTACTGATAACACTTACCAGTATATCTCTAAAGCATCCTTGGCCAAGGACTTCCTGTTATAGCCAATCGAGCACCGTGCGACATCAACTCCCAATATCGGGAGAGGCGAAACCCCTCCTATCGCTCATTGCCTCTATATGACTCGGGACTGTACCCAAAAGCCACCGTTTTGCACATTCTCTTGAACGTGGTAAGGTGGAAATCAAATAACAGTGGGAATCACACAAGACTCTATGACGATCTCGGGTCTACAGACTAACCTGTACCAGTGTCACCAGAGAACTGCCATCGGACGTTAGGTATAATACCATCTAGGAGTTCTCGGCAAGTCCATTCAGTGTACCCAGTCTCCACTGAGCACCCGTATACTGTCTCTGATGTCAAACACCAATGGATATGGGATCATCCATCGCCCATCTACATGGGTCGAGAAGCTATACACTCGTCTACTCTGGTATATCGATGCCATGTCTCGATACACCCTCAACTAGGAACATTTGAAAGATGTACTTAACGACTACTCTGTCCCCACTAATATGATCTGCAACATAGTCCTGGTAGTCAAATACTCATCCTAAGGGCTTTATCAACATGTAACATAGAGACAATCAGCGTACATATTAAGATAAAGAGCAACCAGATAGCATACTATCATGTCGAGCAAGAAAGTCCTCACTATATATGTCCAAGCATCCACTACAATATACATCGTATGTACAGTAATGGCCTCTAGGGCATACATATAACTAACACTTAGGATGTGTACTTGACTACCAGGACTATGATGGAGATCATACTGGTGGGGCCAGGGTAGTCCACAAGTTCATCCTTTAATTGTTCCTAGTCCAGGGTATATCGAGACAGGGCATCGATATTCCAGAGTAGACTAGCGTATACGCTTCTTGACCCATATGATGGGTGATGGATGATCCCACATCCATTGGTGTTTAACATCAAAGATGGTATACGGGTGCTCAATGGGGACTGAGTACACTGAACAGGACTCGCCGAGGACTCCTATTTGGTAGTATACCTATCGTCACATAGCAGTCCTCTGGTGACACTGGTAGAGGTTAGTCTGTAGACCCGAGGTCGTCATAGAGTCTTGTGTGTCTCCCACTGTGCTTTGATTTCCTCTTTACCACGCTCAAAGGAGACGTGCAAACAGGTGGATTTTGGGTACAGTCCCGAGTCGCATGGAGGTAATGAGCGATAAGAGGGATTTCGTTTCTCCCGGTATTGGGGGTTGATGTTGCTCTATGCTCGATTGACTATAACTGGAAGTCCCTAGCCAGGGCTGCTTATGAGATTTACTGATAAGTGTTATCAGTAGTTTCTCAAACCGTTATAGGCAGGACATCGGCATGACTTATCACGTTACTGGGGTCTGACGTTTACCATCCCTAGACTTTATATGCGACATATCAGACGAAGAGACCGTACTGTACGGTAGTGTTACCGATAGGCTTCATGGAGAGTATGGACGAGCTTGCTTGTTGATCTTCATATTGCTAAATACCCAGGTAGTCGTTACGTCCAGCTAGTACCGCTGACGACTTGTAGGTGACTGATGTGATCATCACCTACTGCTGGCGTATTGACAAGTTTTCAGAGTCCCACACAGAAGTTTCCTGGTTCAAGCGAAACGAAGTAGGACACATATATGATATATGTGTGGGCCTGATTAAATACGTGTATGTGATACCGTATTGTAATATGACAGTTATCTGTTATCTGTTCGGTTATATGTGATATAACCA
Source organism: Agapanthus africanus (assembly GCA_030015575.1). Taxonomy (NCBI): domain Eukaryota; kingdom Viridiplantae; phylum Streptophyta; class Magnoliopsida; order Asparagales; family Amaryllidaceae; genus Agapanthus; species Agapanthus africanus. Next base: position 440,320,559 of record JASDDO010000012.1, read on the forward strand.
GATTGTCGAATCAAGTGTTGATTTGATAATGTGATATACATATATATGATATTAGTCGGTCATATATGATATAACCAGATTATTAAATCAAGTGTTGATTTAAGAATGTGATATACATTATATGTGATATAATTATATCTTAACTAATATCATTAGCTCACTAATTATTCTTCATAATATATATATTAATATATATGATATATATATATATAATGAAGCATGGCATGATTTCTATTTTTGAGAAAAATAGAAAAGAGGTGGAAAATGAGAGCATGGTTGCATGCATGGGCTTTATTCATAGTTCATTCATCTTGACTCACTATTCAAGCATGGTTGCAATTTTATATTGCAAAATTCCATGCTTGAATGAGTGGGGGTTAAGAGTTGCCATTCATTCTAGTCTCATTCTCAACACTTAGCCTTTTTTCTTGAGTTGCTCCCATGGTTGCTCTCTAGCTTCATCTTCCTCCTCAAATGTCATGGTTTAAGCTTCAACTCTCACATGAGATGTGAATCATGAAGCTTGAACACAATCTTGTGAGCTTTTAACATCCCTTACTTCACCATCCCACACCAAACTAGCAATTTGGTGTGGTGTGTTTGCTACACTAAAGGAGTTTAGTGCAGAGTTAGCTTGGGCTAGAGGACTTCGGATGGATCGTCTTTGGCGCGAAGATCACGAAGGATGTTCGTTCAACTCGAAGAGGAGCCTAGTAGAGTTGCGTGGACTTCTACCCGGAGCTATAGAAGAGAAGGATTCGAACTACAAAGATTTTATGCTCTTTTCTTCTCTTAACATAATCACAACACAAAGGCAAACCCTAATAATCTAGTAATGATCTTGTTAGTCTAACTTATCACCTAATAAAAATTAAAATGCAGCATGCTTGATGCCTCTAGAACTTCATGGTAGTGTTATGGTAGACTTTCAATGTGCATATGTTTTACTTATTATTACATATCATTTATACATGTTGATAAAGCCTGTAGGATCATTCTTGACTACCAGTGTTGTGATGGCAATCATACTTGTGGGAGCTGGATAGTCGATAAGCACATCCTTAAATGTCCCTAGTCGTGAGAGTATCAAGACTGGGCATCGATGCTCCGGAGTAGACTGGTGTATACGTTTCGAGACCCCGACGAGGGGCGATGGTTGGTCCTGTAGCCATTGGTCTTTGGCACCTAAGATTGTATACAGGTGCTCACTGGGGTGAGTAGACTGGACGGACTCGCCGAGAACTGGTTAGATGGTATTATACCTAACGTCAGATAGCAGTTCTCTGGTGATATGAGTGCAGATAGTCTGTCGACCTAAGGTCGTCATTTGTCTCGTATGTGTTCCCACTGTGCTTTGATTACTATACTACCATGGCTCTACTGAGTCGTGCAAACAGGTTTTAGTTGGGTATAGTCCCGAGCTATATGGAGGTAGTAGGCAATTGTTGGGGTTTCGTCTCTCCCGGTATATGGAGTCGATGTCGCGCTGTGTTCGGTTGGCCAATACCATAAGTCCCTGGCCAGGGCGGATTGATAATTACTAGTAGTTAGACCAGTAGATTCTCAGATGGTCTTAAACCACATCGGCACGACTTGTCAGGTTATTAGGGGTCTGACGTTTTTTCCACCCCCCTAGACCCAGCATGCAATACTCTTAGACGAACAGACCGGACTGTACGGAGATTGTCACGGATAGGCTCAATAGGGGTTCGGATGAGTTTGCTCGTCGGCCTTCTTTTCGACAGGTACTTGGGAAGCCGTTACATGCAACTAGTGCCACTGCCAGACTTGTGGTTAAACTCACTGCCAGCATACCATCGAGTCTTTAGAGTCCCACACAGAGGATTTCCCTGGTTCAGACGAAACGATATAGAGGCTGTATGATTTTACGTGCAGGGTTCCAATCAAATACATGTACTAGCCACACGGATGCTGTTCGGACGGATAATACTAGTGGACTTAGGATTAAGTCGCATTCTAGTATTATATTATTGGATTATCTTTATCTCTTGGTATTCGTATCTTTTGCAGTACGAATACGGGTATGTATATACAGTGAGGGCATTCTTGTAATTTTACAAGATATGCTTCTAGAAGGGGACACTTCATTTTGCATATATATCTATTTTTGGTAAATAGATAATGAGGTGGAAAATGGAGATATTTGTGGCATGGATTGAAGTATGGCCAATTCTTTAGTTTATTCATTTGACCTTACTATTCAAGCATGGTTACATTTTTTTATAGAAAAATATTGCATGCTTGATTTTGAAAAAGACTTAGCCATTCTTCACTTGCTATTATTCTGTCATCATTCTAGTTTTTGCACTCTCTCTCCATTCCTCTCCTTCTTCTTCCTCAAAACCTAACCTTCACATGTGTTGTGAATCCTAGGGTTCTTTGAGATAAATTAGTCCAATTAACTCTCTATTTCTCTTAAACTATCTAGATTAGCAAACTAGGTAGTTTAGTTACCTCATTCTTGAGGTTGGAGCTTGAACCATAAACTCTTGGGTGGATCATTTTCGACACGAGGAGGCCGACAACCGAGCTTGATCCGCTCCTTCTAGGAGCTTAAGAAGAGGAGAAGAAGATCCAAAGGACTTGTATATTGGAGGTATAAACCACTGTCACAATAGTTTAGAACCTCTTTTAGTTTAGCTAGTTAAGGTTTCTGAATGATCTTGGAAGTTTAGTCGATGTTACTTGTATTAAAATCGCTTTTTGTAAATTCCTCCTCTCCACAAACCGTGTGGAGTGTGTGACATCGACTTACAACAACTGCCCCAAAAAGATAAGACAGTTTGTGGCGGTTTATAACCGTTAGGAATTCAAAAATCCCATTAAAATTCAAATTTGAAAATTTTCAAAACCTACAATGGACGTCCATCATAGACGTCTACAGGATGTCCATAAGAGACGTCCATATCTGATATCTTTAGATACAAGACTTTGAATTTTAAAATAGATTTTGGTGTTTGGGATTTGAAATAGAAAATTTTGATTCTAACCATTTGAGATCGAGTTGACTTTAAACTCAAATAAAATAAAAAAGCCTTGAATGTTTTCGATGTGTGACTTCTCCGTTTATAACCTTTGAATGCATATTGAGTGTGTCTGAGTCTTGAATGTCCTGAGATTTCAGCTGCGAAATTGAGTGTTCTTATGCTTGAATAACACCAGTTATGTAGCACTTTAACTAATCTGACATGGTTAGTAATCATATAGTATATTTGAAATATGATTTTATAAAATAATCAAAATACAAAGAGATTCATATGCTAACAAGCACCACTTAGTTACCGTACACTATGTCTTGACACGGTCAACAAACGCAGCACGAATACTAAGTACTATGCATAGGATATGATGGAGGGTTACGGCTAGTTTTAGGCGAAAAACCTTTAACGTAATAAACTCAATATCCTTGAAAGAACCGAGCGGGTTTCAAAAGAAGTGGTTTAGGCTCTGCTTTAAAACATATAGTTTTGAAGAAAACCGAGTGTTTTATAAGAACATAAACTTTTGCTTAAGAGCAAAATCCCCGTGAAGGGATCAAGGCTCTTTCCTCATCGAATGAGGTGCAGGATATTCCTGACCGAATACCTCTATGCAAAGAAAAATTACGGCTATATTTTGCAAAAGTGGTTCCGACAACATATTTTTTAGGTTTATTTCTTTGCATTAATCCAATTAATGTGGTCCCATCATTTAAATCTATTACACCACGAAAATAAAATGCACGTATATGCTATCCGCATTCGCCATGGGGCCCCGGGTCTTCACCGTAAGGTTACTTAACTTACGACAAGACGGGAGTAGGGCTAGCGCGGATGCAAAACATATAACAAAATTTATATTTATATATATATCCATTCATTGTAGGCATAATATAAAGCATCACAGGCAGCAGATGCAATATACAATATGGAAAACCAGATAAACTAGGAATACTACGTTTCAATCGAGTCGATGATGAAATGTAACTTTCCCCGGTCGTATGGATAGCCCGTAGTGATCGATCCAAGACCCGTACGAGTACGACAAACCATCCGCCAATCCTAGAAGCGAGGCAACCCAAACTCATCGACGTGAGTGGGCCATCCGGAATTTCTAGAACCCGGTAACTTGAGCACTCTACTACAGGTTAAACCTACAACCCCTACAAGTGCGGCGAGCAACCCACCAATTCCAGAGCGAAGCAATCAAATCTCATCACTATGAGACGACCACCTACCGCACTCTAGAACCCAGTTGATCGAGCACTTCTCCACGGGTTAATCCTAGTCAAGTAATGTAAAACCTGAATATACAATGGCGACAATGACCGCAACCAAGCCGTGTCCCAATAAAAGAATATACAACTCGTGGTAACGACGACCATAATCTAGCTGCTCGTCCTGAATAAATAAATATACAACAAATGAATGTACAATCAACATCACACGGAGGGCTATCCATCATGACAATCCAACTTAACCATAACACAGATATCATCACAACAACACGGTGCAAGTATTAAATGCACAACCTCTTCTTATTGAACATATAGCAATGAGAAGATATTTACCAACACAATTACATACTCACAATCATCACAAACACAAATGCGGAACATCCACGATGTTAAAGTTTCATTCGATTATGTTTCCGTTAACTTTATACAAACCCGGATATGCTAAACAGAGACCTGGGCAAAAACAAATGGTCCTAAAAATCCAAGTTACCCTCCCTTAAGCCCCTGGAGAAACTAAGGGCCATAACACTATAGTTTGGCAGCAAATAGCGTCCAGAAGCATTATTTCGGCAGCCAGACCTGAAAGTGGTGGCCCCAGGTTTCTCCTGTGTAATTTCAGTGAAGGTCCCTTCTCAAAAATGCCATTTAAAAAATTTTCAGGTCGAATTTTAAAAACGGAATAGAGGCTTGACAATTGGGAACTTGGAAATTGGAAAATTCATGATCAGAAACTTTAATCATCATCTAAACCAAGTTCAAGTCTTTAGATTGGCTCTGATACTATATGCTGGAACTCATGCACCCTAACTAGCAATTTATAACAGGTTGGAATATGGTTTTAAAAAATTCTAAAGAGCATGAGGTTCCATACCCTAGGATACAAGCTAATGACATGAACTTGTTAACAAAAATAACACTAGCTTTGAGTTTGTGATGCAACAACCTTTGTAGCTTTCTTCATATGCTCCAAATTTGAGGTTGGGCTCCATGCTAAACTCTTAGAGGTTGAGGTAACAAGCTTGGTGATGATCTCCTTACCAAAGATGGATCCACCTTGAGAACTCCAAGCGCAAGCTCTAGCTTCCTCCAAATGAAGCAACTTGGTTCACTAGTTTGCTAATCTTGAGAACCAAAAGATGTTGTTTGTGTCACTCTTTCTTTTTCTCACCTTGATTATCTTTTTCTTTTGGATGGAAGAATGAAAACTAGAGAGATCTTGAAGGAGAATGCAGAGAGAAAATAATATGAAAGCTCTTCTCAATAATATGAGAGCTTACTATCATATATCCCTTCTCTCCTCTCTCCTCAAAGTGTCCATCCAAACCTCTCTTCTCCACTTGTCAAGCCAAACTAGGATGGGTGTGTACCCTCTCCCATCTTGTCAAGTCAAGTCTAAGGTGAGTTGAGAGAGAAAGAAATGAAAATATATTTATATGTTAAATATAAATGATATTCTCATTTGCACTAAATAGTAATATGTGAGAAAAAGGAAATTATGACATAATACTAGTAAATGCATATATCCAATTTATGTATTAATTTATTAAATTAGTACTTGATTTAATATCCGTTTTTCCAAAAGACCGGCTAGTATTAACAAACGTCCGATAACTGTCAGTGTATCCAATACACTAGTTTTAATCGAACTCCAGGTCATAACACCATACAACAACTACATCGTTTCTCCTGAGCTGGGAAACCCTCGGTGTGGGACTCTAAAGACTTGACAATACGCTGGCAGTGAGTTACTAAATTCAATCCACAACTCACAAGCACGTCAGTGGCATTAGCTGTACATAACGGTTAATCAGGTATCTGTCGAAAAGAAGATCGAAAACCAAGCTCGTCCAAACCCCTACTGTGCCTATAAGTGATATTCACCGTACAGTCGGGTCTCTTCATCTGAGAGTGTCGCATACCAGGTTTAGGGGGTGGAAAACGTCAGACTCCTAATAACCTGATAAGTCGTTCCGATGTCAAGTTCATGACCAATTGAGAAACTACTGATCCAATCAGTAAATCTCATCCACCTAGGCCTAGGTCTTATGGTGATGGCTAACCGAACACAGTATGGCATTAACTCCCTATACCGGGAGAGACGAATCCCTTATATCGCTCACTGTTTCTAAGTGCTTCGGGACTGCAGCCAACCACTACCTGTTTGCACGACTCTTTAAAGCTACGGTATGGTAGTAATCAAAGTACAGTGGGAACACACTCGAGAAAAATGACAATGTCAGGTTAACAAACTACCTCGTACTCATGTCACCAGAGAATTGCTATCTGACGATAGGTATAATACCATTTAACAGTTCCCGGCGAGTCCATCCTGTGTAACCCATAACCTAATGAGCACATGTATACAATCTTTGGTGTCGTAAACCAATGGTTGTGGAACCAGAACGTATACACTAGTCTACTCTGAAATATCGATACCCGGTCTCAATATTCTTACGACTAGGGACATTTAAGTATGTGCTTATAGACTACTCAGCCCCCATGAGTATGATCACCATCACAACGCTGGCAGTTAAGCAAAGATTCTATGAGCTTTATCAACAGGTATTAACGATACGTAATAATTAGTAAAACATATACACGTGTTAAGATAAAGACAAATCAGATAGCATACTATTATATCGAGCAAGACTGTCATGTATATATATATATCCCTACCATCCAATATAATATACAATAATGGCCTCTAGGGCATATATATCCAACATCGAGGAGTTCGTTTTCACGGAGTAGTTTACTATCCAGGTGCTGTGGATTTAGATCATATCATATGTTTATATAGGCTGTAAGATTTATTTCCGTTGTGTGATGTGAGTCTTGTATAGGAACATATCACACCAAACAATGGATAATCTGCTTCTATCAGAAAATATGGAACATGAATTCTATGGTCCTTACACAAGCATCATGAAGGGGTTTCATGCAATTTTTAGCATAAATGTTTCACACTTAGACAGAGGCTATAAAAGAGAAAGATACAAACAAATGGACCACAAGCTGTCTAAAGGGTGTCTGAAGAAAATTTTCTGTCTCTCTTTTTCCTGGGGTTATAACAACCCCAAATTTCCAAGACAAGTTTTTACAAAAAAAATTCAAAAATCCATAAAGGGGTATTTTAGCCTGAGCACAAGTTATAAGTAATTATTTTGCTTTTTAATTACAAGTTAAAAGAATATAACAACTCCATTTTTAGTATACAAAAATTTGCTTCAAAATTTATGTATACTTGGGGTATTTACATTACTGTTATTACTTTAAGTAATTAATTAGCTCCACAATTACAAGACGGAGCTTAAAGCTCATTGGCAATACCTTGCACTGCTGAACCAAGCCACCAGAGTTCAAATCCCATACCCCACATTATTTTTAATATTGTTTTTATTTTGAACCTTTAGAATATCAAGAGTTTACACGTGCATATCTCACAAAAATCCCCACTACACCAAAAGATGTAACATTGCCAGAGGATAGATAAACCGTCGAGGGGATCCCGGCTGCCTGACTCGGCCGGGAATCGGCCAAATCGGCCCCGACTCGGCAACCTCAGTCCGCCGACCGAGTCACGGCCGAGTCGGCCGATTCCGGCGATGACCCCAACATGAAAGTTGTGTCTTTTCATATTCCTTATGCACCTGCATAATTTTAGCCTCAGACCATTTCCAGATCTCTTTTAAAACCCCAATTACTCCACTTTTAATACATTTTATCACATTTTTCATTTTAACCTTTCACCTATCCTAACCCTAGACTAACCCTATAAATACCATCCCTACCCTCTACCCTCTCACCCCAAAATTCTGAGCCTACTCTCTCAAAATTCTATGAACACTTGTATACTTTGAAAATAAGCTCGAGGCGAAGCTCCGGCGAAATCTACGGCAAACTTCCGGCGATCGTTTTAGGAACTACCGACGACGACGCAACACATCGGTGATTCCTCTACTTCCCACTCACTCTATTGTGTGATCTAAAATCCGTAAGTCCCAATTCATACCTATCTGTTCTATCAAAAAATACGGATTTACAAAACCCGACGGAATCGGAACAAATCCGATTTCCGATTCGGTTTCTTATAAAATTCCACTTCTCACTAATACAATCATACTTAAACTTCCTCATGTTGACTATTAAACACTAATCAACCAAATTGATCAAGTTTCATCACATGAAATGATGGCTATTTCAATTTATCGTATTTTTCACTTAAATACCACATTGTTTCAATTCTACATTTAACTCCATTAATCTTACTATACTATTAAAGTAGAGCACGAGGTAACGACCTACCTCTTCACACACTCATATACAACCTAACACGATACCATCGAAAACTTAGAATACGAGAAAACAAACATTTTCATTTAAATACCCTTTACTTAATAAAACCATTTCTAAAAGATTTAGTATTGATACATTTTTAAATAAATACCACTTATTATGAAAAAAGGATAAGTTGTGGACATCAGTCATTTATCTAAACCTGACTTTGTGGTGTCTAGGCTAGGCAAGTGAGAAAGGTAACTTTAAAAGGCCCGTCTCATGGTGATTCGTGGGCGTATCCCTCCTTTCTTCACTTGTACTTACCTGGCCACAATTAGCGGTGAAGAGGCGATTTGAGGCATCTCACAACTTTTCGCTTTGGACCATTTAGGAACAGTCTAGTTGGCTTAGGAGACCCTAGAACATAGAATACGGAAAAATTTACATCTTTACAAATAAATACCATTTACTTAATAAAACCGTTTTCTAAAAGGTTTAGTATTTCTACAAATCTTTGCAAAGCGCCGCTACAACCCATTTTAGGAAACCCGTTCGGGATGGTGCGGATTATCGCACATCCTCGGGCTTAGTAGTGCGAGATTCAGACATCCGCAAGGAGCATTCGGTCTCGAAAAATTTAAAATATGACATCTTAAGATAATGAGATTTTTTAGAATATAAAAAAATATATTAAAATTATTTTTGTATGAAAATATGTATATTTATCATTAAAATACCTATTTTGTTATGATATAAATATTCCACCTTTTTCTAAAAATCACAAGAATCAATTTTACACTAAAATACCATAAATTCCACACAATCAATATTACAAATAAATAGCTTTATTTATGAAATTAGGATATTTTCACTAAAAATATCACAATATAAAATCTACATTCATTACAACTCTAAAGACGAATAATAAATACTTGGGGTGCATTTTGAAAAGTATATAAAAGTATTTTTACATAAAACCCCCTCAAGTTCTATAAATTACCCTAAGGACCCTAGTAAACATAGGTTTAAGCGGAACCAATCTCTTGAGCCTCAGGGAGCCGGAGAAGTGGGTGCTTGCCTATCTAAGGTAGACAAATTAATAAAAACAATCAGGACTTCAATTTACTTTGCTAATTGTCTGACTCAGTTTGAGTCTCAGTATAATCTGACTTGAATATGATTCAAGTGCAATCTACAATCTTCAATATTATAATTCAACATGAATCCATGAATCCAATTATCAATCTATACAACTTGACTGAACCGAACATAGATATACATTCCATTTACATGGTTCTCCAGTTATTCCATTTACATGATTATACAGTTACATCCGTTTACTGATATCATGGTTTTGGTCAGTCATCCAATTATACAATCTATACAGTTTACAATGCAAGACAACACAATACAACAATACAATCAAAACACTACGGGGTTTAAGGGGTATATTGGTACGGAATGTGTTAAAAGTGGCACGAGACGGTAATATTAAGACACATAACATGAATCCAATTGCTGTTGTACAGTGGCATAAACGGTTCCTTGAGTTCCTGATACCTTAGTCTCCGGGGCAAGTGAGACTCCTCTCGTATACACTGGCATCCTTCTGTACCAAGCTACAAACAATAGCGTTAACACTAAATACAACAATATAACAATATAATACAACTGTAAAAGCTACTCTCTCTCTCTTACTCTCTGTCCATTCTATTTCTCCTCTTATCTTTGGGACTTACCGAGCGATCTGTTCGCTGACGACATTCTATTTCTTTCTTCTTTGAATGTCGTCAGGTGATTTGGAACCGTCAGAGATCGAGCCAACTGCAGAAGACTTGGATCAGTACAGCGAAGACCCTGAGCTCTAAACATTGTACATTTTCTTTTCAGCACCTTTAATTTCTTGTCATGCCATTGTTTAAGCATTACTTTTATTTCAGTTGTATTTCCTTTTCATGCATTGTCCAAAAGAATGTTAATATATAAAGTTGTTGTTTTTATTATACCTTGTCTCTTATGTATATTTTCTTTTATATTGCTTAGCTACGCTTAGCGTATTTGCTTCTGACTAAATACGTAGCGGACCAGTCGTGTCCCCTTCGTCGTATACCGGGAAGCAGGGCGTGACAGGTTTTGTTGGCGACCCATGCATGTCAGAGCTGTATAGAACCATACTATGCAGTTCTGTTATACGTGAACAAACCTAAGCAATATAACACAAGAACCAGCAATTAAAACATTCTTTACAATCATTTTACTTAAATCCCATCATTTCTTATTCTTTGAATCATATACTTTGAATCTGTTCTAACCTAAAATTTTTTTCATTCAAGGTTATGGATTCACCAAACAACACCAGCACCAATGTCAACAACACACCTCCACCACCACCACTCACACCTGCCGTTCCTGCTCCACTCAACGAGCAAACGGTTCTGCTTGAGGCAATCCGCAGCCTCCTAGAGGGACAATAGCAGCTCTTGAACCGTCCCGAGGCTGAAGCACCTGAGGTGAAGCAATTCAGAGTTTTACATCCCAAACAGTTCTCAGGAAAGGGGAGCCCACTGGAAGCTGAGGAATGGGCACAAAGTATCGAGGATGATTTGGCAGCAGCACAAGTGCCAGAAATAGCTTGGGTCCGAGTTGCAAAGCTGCAGCTCACGGACAATGCACGAAACTGGTGGAAGGCGGAAGAAAGCCGTCTTGAACAGCCTATTGAATGGAAGACTTTCCGCAATAAGTTCAACACGAAGTACTTCCCTGTGACTGCCAGATTTGCCATGGAACAACAGTTCATTCATCTACAACAAGGTTCAATGTGGGACAAGTCAGTAGATGAGTATGACGCTGAATTCACCATGCTAAGTCGATTCGCGGCACACTTGATACCGATGGATGATATCAGAGCCCGTCGCTTTCAACAAGGTTTGGACACGGAAATCCAGGCTGCACTAGCCACAGGGAAATTTCCGACTCATGAGTGTAAGTCGACGTTAGACATCCCACGAGTTGCGGGGAGGCGGAATAGGTAAAACAATCATTTTGTTTAAAACAAACATCGACTAACTTACGGATCTTTGCCAAACCTTAACTAACAACATCATAGGAGGGATTAGCTACTATGAAAGAAGATTATACCTAATGAACCAAGTCCTTCTTCTTCTCATTGACCACCTCCTCATCGACCTTTTCTTTGTGATAGAAGATCCACCAGAGAGCTACTACTCCAAGCTTGACCACTAACTTGAGATAACTAGGTTACTAAAAGTGCTAATCAAAGTAACCTATGGGATATAGAATGGGATTAGGGATCAATTAGTCTTGCTAACACTTGATCTCAACACATGAAAGGTTAGGGTTTGAAGAGAGAGAGCTTGAGGAGAGAGAATGTGAGAGTGGGAATGAAATGAAATAATATCTCATTTAGAATATATGAAGCATAATAATTATTAAATGAATAATCAAATGATAATATCAACCATGCTTCATTTATTCACTTTGTGTGATTCATTACATGAGTCATTAATCATTAAATGCATCATTAACTCCTTTGTATGAATCACACCATGAGTCATTAAATCATTTAATGAAAATGCCACCTTAGCCTCCATGTCATCAACCTTCTATAAGCTTCTCGAGAATTTACGAGAACGCCCCTCTTATCCGTGAAAACACGGAAATACTGAGACTGTATAAATCTAATAATCCGATACTAGAATCTGGCTTAAACCAAAGCCCGCTAGTCAAAACTGTCCGAACATCGTACGTTCGTAAAAACACGTATGCGTCCGAACCCTGTCGTAAAACCATACGACCTTTATATCGTTTCGCCCGAAGCAGGAAAACTCTTTTTGTGGGACTCTAAAGACTCGACTACTACGCTGGCAGTGGGTTTAACCACAGACCGCAAGCGGCACTAGCTGTACGTAACGGTCCCAAGGTAGATGTCGATAAGAAGGCCGATGAGGAAACCCATCCGAACTCCTACTGAGCCTGATGTGACAATCTCCGTACAGTCCGGTCTGTTTGTCTAGGACTATCGCATATCGGGCCTAGGGGGCGGCAAGCGTCAGTCCCCTAAAAGCGGTATAAGTCGTGTCGGAGTGAAGCCCATTACACCTTGAGAAACTACTGGAAACCTACCAGTAAATCTTGCTTGCCCTGGCCAGGGACTTTGCGTAATAGCTCTCCAGACAAAGCGCGATATCACTCCCAATACCGGGAGAGACGAATCCTGTCTAACCGCCACTGCCTCCAAATGCTTGGGACTGCACCCAACTGCTACCTATTTTCACGACTCCTTTGAGCCGTGGTAGGGTAGCAATCTAAGAACAGTGGGAACACACTCAAGGCGAAGCAGCAGTGTCAAGTCTGCGGACTATGCTGTACTCATGTCACCTGGAAACTGTTAACTGACGACGGGTATAATACCAACCAACAGTTCCCTGCGAGTCCTGTCCGGTGTACCCGTAACCCAACGACCACCTGTATACTATCTCCAGTATGACGTAATGATGGTTGTGGGACAGACCATCTCCCCAACTGGGATGAGAAGCGTACACACTAGTCTACTCCGGAGTATCGATACCCTGTCTCGATAATCCTACGACTAGGGACCTGAAAAAGGATGTGCTTGTAGACTACCCAGCCCCTACTAGTGTGACTGCTATCACAACGCTGGTAATCAAGCAAGATCCTAAGGGCTCTATCAATACGTACACACATATTAATATAGATATAAACCAAGTAGCATATTTCTATATTTAGCAAGACTGTTAATATAACTGTGAATATCCCAAGCTTCCATTAAGTAATATACAAGCTAGTATGATACAATAATGGTCCTAGGGCATATACACTAACAATGAGGATGCTCTGGAAGCTACCCGCAGTTATGAGGCAGTGATAAAATTAAGGGGCAGACCTCAATCTGCCGGTTTGAAACGCCCTGCTACTCAAATGGCAGGAGGAGCCTCTTCCAGGCCAACGTTCAAACCCAGGAGAACTGAAGAACCCAATAACCAGCCAAGACCACATTTCTGTTTTCATTGCAAGAGAGATGGACATTTGATAAAGAACTGTAGGCGCGCAAAAGGCCTGTGCCTAGTTTGTGGCGCGTCCAATCACAGAATTAAGACCTGTCCATATAGATACAACTCAGCTCACACACCTACCAACTACCCGCAGCGGCCAGCTATCCAGGCTCCTACAACTCGTCCTGCACTCTCAGCACCACCTCCACACAGAACTCCTGTACAGCCTACTCGCCAATTCCAACAGGCAATGAGGAACATGTCTCGAGGGCAGAGAAACAAGCCCTAAGGACAGAATGTGCCTCCTATTAGTTATATGTATGCCCTAGAGGCCATTACTGTACATACGATGTATATTGTAGTGGATGCTAGGACATATATAAGGAGGACTTTCTTGCTCGACATGATAGTATGCTATCTGGTTATACTTTATCTTAACATGTACTCTGATTGTCTCTATATTACATGTTGATAAAGCCCTTAGGATATGTACTCGATTACTGGGACTATGATGAGATTATACTAGTGGGGCCACGGTAGTCGACGAGTACATCCTATAACTGTTCCTAGTCGAGGGTGTATCGAGACAGGGCATCGAAACACCAGAGTAGACTAGTGTATACGCATCTTGACCCATATGATGGGCGATGGATGATCCCATATCCATCGGTGTTTGACATCAAGGATGATGTACGGGTGCTCAGTGGAGACTGGGTACACTGGACGGACTCGCCGAGAACTCCCAGATGGTATTATACCATACGTCAGATGGCAGTTCTCCGGTGACACTGGTACAGAGTAGTCTGTCGACCCGAGATCGTCATAGAGTCTTGTGTGATTCCCACTGTGCTTTGATTTCCATCATACCACGTCCAAGAGGGCATGCAAAAAGGTGGCTTTTGGGTACAGTCCCGAATCACATGGAGGTAATAAGCGATAGGAGGGGATTCGTCTCTCCCGGTATAGGGAGTTGATGTTGTGCCGTGTTCGATTGGCTATAACCGGAAATCCCTGGCCAGGGTTGCTGAGATTTACTGGTAAGTGTTATCAATAGTTTCTCGAACTGTTATAGACCTCATATCGACACGACTTATCGAGCTACTAGGGTCTGACATTTACTACCCCTAGGCGAGATATGCGACATATCAGACGACGAGACCGGACTGTACGGGAGTGTTACTGTTTGGATTCATAGGAGAAGTTACAGGGTTGCTTGTTGATCTTCTGAGCGCTCAATACCTGGGTAGCTGTTACGTTTAGCTGACCGCTTGCAGCTTGTGGGTGATTGATATGATCATCACCTACTGCTGGCGTATTGACGATTCTTTAGAGTCCTACACAGAGATTTCTTGACTCAGGTAAAACGGAGTAGGAGCACATATGTGATATGTGCGGGACCGAGGATAATGCGGTATGTGATATCGTATTGTATTCTCGCGATATTTGATATCAGCCGGGTCATCGGATCAAGAGTTGATTCGATGAATCGGTACGGATAAATATTAGTCGGTTATATGCGATATAGCCGGATTGTCGGATCAAGTGTTGATTCGATAGTTTAATGTATAATAATATATATATGATATATTAAAAGACATTAACTAATATTAGCTCACTAAAAGATTCTTTTTCTCTCTCGGATAATACATTGATATATATGCGATATATGTTAATTGTATTATTTTATTTGGTTACAATAAATATTATATATGTGATATATAATATTGTAACATGATATGATAAATAATGCAACATGTTTAGTAGAGATTAAACATGATTAGGGTTTGGATTAGGATTAAGCTTTCTAGATATTTCTAGAAGGTTTTGGTTTTGTTTTGTGAAAGATATTTGTAAGTGACTCATGCTTTAACCCAACCCAAACCCTAACCCTAGTTAATTCTCTACATGGGTTTAGTCAACCATGGTTGCATTATTCATCATATTATTCTTTTCCTATTCATCACAAAAGGATTCTTATCATGTTCATCTTCTTCTTCCTTCATGCTTTCATGAAAAAGCTTTCTAGATTTTCAAAGGTGATGAATAAATATGAGAAAAAGATAAATAAAGAGAGCAAAAATCCTACTTCATCATCCTCATCTTCCCTTGCCATTTAGATGAGGGTGTTCACATCATTTCATGAGTGTTAGGTTGTGTTAACGGAACTTCAAGGTAGATCATCTTAGTATCGAAGATCAGAAGCAAAGGTTGCATCTTTCTCTTCGTGGAACCTCTCGAGAGTCCGAAACCCGGTGATCGCAGCGAAGGGACCACAACACGGAGCATATGAAGTGAAGGACCGAATCTACAAAGGTTGTAATCCCTCTCACTTAGTGTTAAAGTGTTTAGCATGTTAGTTTTCGCCTAATCTCTAGTCTAAAGATCCGTATTCGGGTTGTTCGGCACGGCTAATTTTTTAATCGGGCATGGTTGATGCCTCGTAGACCCTTGTGCGCTTGCCTAGCAACCCTACAGTGGTATCAGAGCTACTAGGCATTGGATGTTGACCTATGGGGGGTTCTCACTGTGTGACAGTGTGGCGAAGCATAGGCTCTTACCCCCAGGGTGTCCCGAGACCGAAAGGTGTTCCGGCGGGTTGTAGTCCTCGCAAGGGGGCATGCGTAAAATGTAGCGGCTGCGGGACCCATTGGTGCCACGGCGACCCCATTGGATGGGGTGGTTGCCTGACCTACAGTGGTATCAGAGCCAAGCTAGAGCTTTAGGCGAAGTCTAGACGAAATTTGAAACCCGATCGACCCGAAACCCTAACATCAAAGTGCTCTCTGGACTTTTTCTAAAAACTGTGTTTTTTCCAGATTAAAAATGCTTAAAAAATTCAGCAGGGAATTCTAAGAATTACGGTGCAAAATTTTTCCCATGATCTATTAAAAGGGCGGCGGAACCGCGGCAGAAGCATGGCTTATGCGGCGGTTCCGCGGCCAAAAGATGACATCATCATCCCCTGTTTGCACAGTAACTCCTATTTTATTATGCTGGATTTTCTGGGTATTTTTAAATATTATTCAAGATTTGAATTTTCTGGGGTTGTTTTAGGGATTCGATGTTTCGATCGGGATGTCTAATTTTGTCTATGGGTTTTCTGGATAACTTTTAGAAACTGTTAAAAAGTTCGGGCGGATATCAATAACTCACTTTTTCCCCTGTCCGAAAATTTTTCAAAAGTTGGATTTTTTCTCGTGTTTAAGAACGTTCTAAGTCGTGCAAGTAACTCGGTGGACCCTCTAGAAGAAAACAACCTTAACTCGATTATGTGACCGTCTTGAACTGCCTTTTGAACCTTAGGGTTTGGGGCAGTACGGCGTGCCACATGTGAGGCGTTGGCTTGACCCTTCTACGGCTGGACCATTGGTACTGTGGCATGTGATGGATGTTTTTAAACTGATTTCAAGTGTTGAGATATATTGGGGAAATCTTGGGTGTTTGATGATTCGATCGAAAAGTTTAACTTTATCTATTTATCTGGAATGTGATACAATATTTGGAATCCACAGGTAGTTATGAGATAACTAATTTGAATATTATAAACATAGCAGTTTAGTCTCAGATGATCGGTTGCCACAGAATTTTGATGTGATCAAAAGTCCGTCGCAATCACGTAGCGTACGCGGATACTCGTCGGGTAAACTTAATAGATAGCCACGCCCCATAGCCCTGACCAAGTGACTGTAGGAGAACCCCGTCGCCGAAAGCATCCGTTCGGGTGCTCGCGGCAGCGGTGTTCTGCCTTAGTGCACTTCGTCGACGGCATCTGGGGGTGCAGCCGTCTACTAAAGTTTGCGACGAGCATTCGATCAGGACGTCGGGAATCTTGTTGAATTGCCCGACTTGATACTGAAAAGAGTTTTCGATAAAGAGACTAAAATGCGAGGTTTATAATTGTTAGGCATGCGATGTCTAAGGAATTCATTTGGTTAGGCATGCGATGTCTAAGGAGGTTGTGGATTCCAACTGTTGTAGTTTTACACTTTCTTTTCTGTGACCGTAAGCGTAGTATGTGGTGTATCGCCGGCTTCGTTGCTATACATCAACGACAATCGGGATACGCATACTTGCTTACGTTGATGATATGAGATATTATGTGTTGCTGTGATATGTTGTATTGGATCGTCGCGTTTGAATAGCCGGGGGTTTTATGTGAGATGAGAGATTTTCTTTTTCATTCATGTAAAATTCATTTGTATGTAATATTCTTTTATTGGGGCACTTCCAGGTAGCGGAAGATGTCACCGTTGTATATTATTTACTTTTCCGCATTAGGTAGACCCAAGGAGGGGAGCATAAGTAACCGGGTTCTAGGGTCCAGTGGGAGACCATCTCGAGGAGTCGAGACCGGGTCTCCTAACCCTAGAATTGGCAGTGTTACTTGCCGCTCTCGTAGGGGTCTAGGGATGTGGGTTTGGCTATTCATCGCGACCGTGGAATCCGTGTTTTATACAGGCTCGTATTGAAAACACGGGCGTCCTAGTATATCCAATATTTCATATATGTTCTTCTGCTGCATTGTTCTGTGATGAGATCATATTACTGCCTGAGACGAATGTTTATATTTTATATATATGAGATATATGTTATATTGTAGATTTCGTTTCAAAAGAGATGCTTGTGAAGCATTTTAAAATGGGACTTCATTAATGAGATTAATGAAATAAAAGAAACCTAAGATGTTGTAGAATCGAATTTCAAAATAAAACAGGTAGCTACAGTTCTTACTTTGTACAGCGGTATATATGATATATCCTGCACCTTATTTGATGAGGAAAGGACCGAGATCCCTTCACCGGGAGTGACTCCTTTAGCAATAACTGGCAGATGCTACACACTCGGTTTGTCTTTTGATTGCTTTTAATAGTTTTTGCTTTGCACAGTGATATATATGATATATCCCGCACCTCATTCAACGAGGAAAGGACCGACGATCCCTTCACCGGGAGTGACTCCTTTAGCAAAACTAGAAAAGCCTCAAAGACACTCCATTTCAAAATTCATTCGATCCTACAACGATATCAAGTTCATTACGCAATAGGTTTTCAGAAAAACCTGTCGTAGCCCTCCGTCATTTCAGATAAGTTGTATATAGTATTCGTGCTGCATTTGTTGGCTTTCGTCAAGGTGCAGTGTGCGGTAGCTATATGCTGCTTATCTGCTAGCATACGATGCGATTGGATTAGGGTAGTCGTGCGGCTTTGTTGGCTTTCGTCAAGGGTCGTGTGGGTGGGTTTAATTCAATCAAGAAATGTACGGGTTGAACTTGACTAGCGGGCTATGGTTTGTTGGCTTTCGTCAAGGTCATAGCACGTTAGGGCAAAATATTATTGGGAATTTCAAGTGTTGAAATTCGCAATGATATTGCATACCTTCTATGAGATAGTTGGATCCCGATACCCGCTGCGAGTAAGAGTTACTCCTAGGAGAGTTTTACACATTACAATTAGCCGATCAAGTAGGTGTCTAGAAAGGTGTTAACGGGGTTAAGCCCCTGGGAAAACGAAGTTTACTTTAATTAGGTTCGTGCGAAAGCACGGGGGACCTCCCTCAAAGTACCGACACTGGCCTGGCTGAAAGATTGGCGAACTTGTAGCGTGTAATTAATCCCGGCTAGTCTTTCCTTTTAGGGTTTGAAGGAAGATTTGACTAAAACAGTGGGAGACATCCTGATTAGATATATTAGATAACCAATCTAATCTTGCAAGAGCATACGCTGAGTGTTTTCTTCTCTCTCTCTCCAGATAGCGACCATATCACGCCTTAATCAAGATAATAAAACGGATATATTGACCGAACCCACTTGTTATACTGAGCTGGGGAACGTTGGTCCCGCTCCAACTTATAATTGTTATAGGACAGAGCAGGAAATTGGGGATTACCAGAATTCCCGTGCCGCCCAAACGAAGAAAGTGCATGTTGATGCATCATCTTCGGGTGTGTTCATTACACAAAACTATTTCTCAGTATTCTTTACGTCCTGGGTATGTGATACCGGATCAGGATCCCGCATATGTAATCTGTTACATGGACTACAGATAGGTAGAGAACTGAGAACAGGTGATATGTTTCATGAGACAGAAAACGGTGCAAGTGTTGCAGCCAAGTCTGTTGGTCACTATCACCATGTATTACCTGAATACATTGATTCTGAACAAATGCTGTTAGATACCGAACCTGATATACAAAATCATATCAGTCTCTTTATTAGTAAAGAAAGGATATAATTTTGTATTGTTGGATAATGTTTTGAACATTTCCTATATCAATAGTTGATCGGTTCAGGCACGTTATCTAAAAGCATTGTCGTTCTAAATCAAACCACAGTTCTTAGTATATAGAACACACACAAGAGGAAGAGTTCAGAAATGAATGAATCCTTCTTGAGGTATTGTAGACTAGGTCATATCAATGCGACCCGACTGGCTGAAGTTACATATAGATGCAAATTTAAATTAGTTTGAATTTACATCTTGTGAAACTTGCCGATCATGTCACAAAGATAAGATGACCGCAGCTCTGTTTATTGGAAACAGAGAAAGAGTTAGTGAACTCTTGGGATTGATACATGCTGATGTATGAAGGTCCCCTGTCTACACATGCCAAGACTAGTTCTTTGTACTTCATTACATTCTCTGATGATCTCTCAAGATTCAGACATGTGTTCCTGCTGAAACACAAGTCTGAACCTTTTGAGATATTCACAGAATATAAGTTAGAAGTAGAGAACCAAAATACGGGTATAAGTATTATGTCCTTTGATGAGATCAAGGAGGAGAATACTTGAGCACGGGATTCCTGGACTATTCTAAAGGAGAATGAGATTCTCTCTCAGCATTACTCCTCCGTATACACCATAGCACGATGGTATATCGGGGCGGAGCAATAGCACCCTATTTGATATGGTGTGCTCTATGATGAGTACTACTGAGTTTCCTATTTCCTTTAGGGAGTTATGCACTTGTGAAGTTGCATACCTATTGAATAGGGTTCGAATCAAATCAGTTGCCTACCACTTTATATGTGATATGGAAAGGGAAGAGCCCATATCTTAAGCTTGTTAAGATTTGGGGTTGTCCGGCCTATGTCTAAAAGCAAAATCCGGACAAGCTCGAGTCAAGGTCTGTTATGTACAACTGGAAAGGTTCCAGCTATACAAAATGCAGCTGATGATTTGGTAGAACCAAAGGATTCAATAGTTTCCAACGAACCTCAGCCTCTCCGCCGATCTAGTAGGGTCCCTCACCCACCTGAGAGATACTTCTGTTTCTCTATGACAGTGGGAGCGATGATTGCATCATGAGATGATGACCCAACTAGTTTCGAGCTGGCCATCAGGAGTAGGGACTCTTTAAGAATGGCTGGATGCTTAGCGATCTGAGATGGAATCCTTATACACCAACAAAGTATGGACTTTGGTTGCTTTATCTGAAGGGTTAAATCCCCATCAGGAGCAAGTATATCTTGAGAAGATTACTTGGTGTACATGGAAAAGTTGAGACTTTCAAAGCTATGCTTAAGTCCATCCAGATCCTACTTGCCACGGCTACATACCATGACTACGATATCTGGCGGTTGGGTGTCATGACTGCTTTTCTAAATGATGTTTTAGAAAATAGCGTCTATAAGTACACAGCCAGAGGGCTTCGTAGACAGTGGGAGCAGCGGAAACGTGCGCAAGATGTTTTATATGATAAAACAGGCATCGCGGAGTTGGAACATCTGTTTTGATGTGGAAGTCAAAGAGTTTGACTTCATCAAAATGGTAGATGAACCTTGTATATACAAAAAGGTAGTTGGGAGTATGGTGGTGATCCTCGTAGAGTACGTGGATAACATACTCTTGATAGGGAAGGAGTTTCCTATGCTACGCTCGGTCAATCTCCGCTTATCACAAGGATTCTCCATATAGGATCAAAGTGATACCTCCTAAATCCTGGGTTTTTGGATCTATGAGATAGATCTAATTGGATGTTAGGATACTCACTAGTTGTAGTGAGATGGTATCAATTGATCCTGGGGGGAATCACTGGAAAGGTTCCAGGGTGATAAAAACGACTGAATGTCAGTCGCAGGCATTGTCTATACCCTCAGTGGAGGGACGGTATGTTGGAAGAGTTCCAAGCTAGATACCGTGACATACTAGATGATTAAAGGCAAGATACATCGTTACCAAGAATGCTACCAAAGAGGCAGATATATATAAGTTCAAGAGATGAACTTCGTTCCTACCATTGTGTGACAATGAAGTTGTGGCTTTAGCCAAGGAACTACCGTCCCATCAGAAATCCAGATATAATTCTTAGGCAGTATCACCTGATCATGGAGATGGTTGATCTCCAGGGAGATCGAGGTTAGGAGAGTAGACACAGAGAACAACAGCGCGAATCCACTCACAAAGGCCTTTTTCCCAGTAGAGACTTTTATGGGACGGTTGAGTATGAGATACTTCAACCGCAGCTAATTGTTGGGTATGCGATACCATAACAGATGGCCCTAGTGCAAGTGGAAGATTGTTAGTTATATGTATGACCTAGAGGCCATTACTGTACATACGATGTATATTGTAGTGGATGCTAGGACATATATAGGGAGGACTTTCTTGCTCGACATGATAGTATGCTATCTGGTTGTACTTTATCTTAACATGTACTCTGATTGTCTCTATATTACATGTTGATAAAGCCCTTAGGATATGTACTCGACTACTAGGACTATGATGAGATCATACTAGTGGGGCCACGGTAGTCGACGAGTACATCCTATAACTGTTCCTAGTCGAGGGTGTATCGAGACAGGGCATCGATACACCAGAGTAGACTAGCGTATACGCATCTTGACCCATATGATGGGCGATGGATGATCCCATATCCATCGGTGTTTGACATCAAGGATGGTGTATGGGTGCTCAGTGGAGACTGGGTACACTGGACGGACTCGCCGAGAACTCCCAGATGGTATTATACCATACGTCAGATGGCAGTTCTCCGGTGACACTGGTACAGAGTAGTCTGTCGACCCGAGATTGTCATAGAGTCTTGTGTGATTCCCACTGTGCTTTGATTTCCATCATACCACGTCCAAGAGGGCGTGCAAAAAGGTGGCTTTTGGGTACAGTCCCGAATCACATGGAGGCAATGAGCGATAGGAGGGGATTCGTCTCTCCCGGTATAGGGAGTTGATGTTGTGCTGTGTTCGATTGGCTATAACCGGAAATCCCTGGCCAGGGTTGCTGAGATTTAATGGTAAGTGTTATCAGTAGTTTCTCAAACTGTTATAGACCTCATATCGACACGACTTATCGAGCTACTGGGGTCTAACGTTTACCACCCATAGGCGAGATATGCGACATATCAGACAACGAGACCGGACTGTACGGGAGTGTTACTGTTTGGATTCACAGGAGAAGTTACAGGCTTGCTTGTTGATCTTCTGAGCGCTCAATACCTGGATAGCTGTTACGTTTAGCTGACCGCTTGCAGCTTGTGGGTGATTGATATGATCACCACCTACTGCCGGCGTATTGACGATTCTTTAGAGTCCTACACAGAGGTTTCTTGACTCAGGCAAAAAGGAGTAGGAGCACATATGTGATATATGCGGGACCGAGGATAATGCGGTATGTGATATCGTATTGTATTCTCGCGATATTAGATATCAGCCGGGTCATCGGATCAAGAGTTGATTCGATGAATCGGTACGGATAAATATTAGTCGGTTATATGCGATATAGCCGGATTGTCGGATCAAGTGTTGATTCGATAGTTTAATGTATAATAATATATATATGATATATTAAAAGACATTAACTAATATTAGCTCCCTAAAAGATTCTTTTTCTCTCTCGGATAATACATTGATATATATGCGATATATGTTAATTGTATTATTTTATTTGGTTACAATAAATATTATATATGTGATATATAATATTGTAACATGATATGATAAATAATGCAACATGTTTAGTAGAGATTAAACTTGATTAGGGTTTGGATTAGGATTAAGCTTTCTAGATGTTTCTAGAAGGTTTTGGTTTTGTTTTGTGAAAGATATTTGTAAGTGACTCATGCTTTAACCCAACCCAAACCCTAACCCTAGTTAATTCTCTACATGGGTTTAGTCAACCATGGTTGCATTATTCATCATATTATTCTTTTCCTATTCATCACAAAAGGATTCTTATCATTTTCATCTTCTTCTTCCTTCATGCTTTCATGAAAAAGCTTTCTAGATTTTCAAAGGTGATGAATAAATATGAGAAAAAGATAAATAAAGAGAGCAAAAATCCTACTTCATCATCCTCATCTTCCCTTGCCATTTAGATGAGGGTGTTCACATCATTTCATGAGTGTTAGCTTGTGTTAACGGAACTTCAAGGTAGATCATCTTAGTATCGAAGATCAGAAGCAAAGGTTGCATCTTTCTCTTCATGGAACCTCTCGAGAGTCCGGAACCCGGTGATCGCAGCGAAGGGACCACAGCACGGAGCATATGAAGTGAAGGACCGGATCTACAAAGGTTGTAATCCCTCTCACTTAGTGTTAAAGTGTTTAGCATGTTAGTTTTCTCCTAATCTCTAGTCTAAAGATCCGTATTCGGGTTGTTCGGCACGGCTAATTTTTTAATCGGGCATGGTTGATGCCTCGTAGACCCTTGTGCGCGTGCCTAGCAACCCTACACCTGCAGCTAGAAGGAAGGTACCACGGCGACAGAGTTTCACATTAGCAGTCGTAGAAGCCAAGACTGTAGGTCAAGGTAACATCGGTAAGCTTTTTTCATATTTTTAAAACCCTTGCACCACTTTTTTATTTTTTCACACACTGTCAGTACTTCAGTCACTAAACTTTCTTGAATTTGTTACACTTTTCTTTTACAAATTTTGAGGACGAAATTTTTATAAGGAGGGCAGAATGTAACAACCCCAAATTTCCAATACAAGATTTTACAAAAAAAATTCAAAAATGCATAAAAGGGTATTTTAGCCTGAGCACAAGTTATAAGTAATTATTTTGCTTTTTAATTACAAGTTAAAAGAATGTAACTACTCCATTTTTAGTGTATAAAAATTTGCTTTAAAATTTATGTATACTTGGGGTATTTACATTTACTATTATTACTTTAGGTAATTAATTAGCTCCATAATTATAAGAAGGAGCTTGTAGCTCATTGGTAATACTTTGCACTGCTGAACCAAGCCACCAGAGTTCAAATTTCATACCCCACATTATTTTTAATATTGTTTTTATTTTGAACCTTTAGAATATCAAGAGTTTACACGTGCATATCTCACAAAAACCCCACTACACCCAAAGATATAACATTGCCAGAGGGTAGATGAACCATCGGGGGGATCCCGGCAGCCTGACTCGGCCGGGAATCGGCCAAATCGGCCCCGACTCGGCAACCTCAGTCCTCCGACCGAGTCACGGCCGAGTCAGCCGATACCGGCGACGACCCCAACATGAAAGTTGTGTCTTTTCATATTCTCTATGCACTTGCAAAATTTCAGCCTCAGACCATTTCCAGAGCTCTTTTAAAACCCTAATTACTCCACTTTTAATACATTTTAATACATTTTAATACATTTTATCACATTTTTCATTTTAACCTTTCACCTACCCTAACCCTAGCCTAACCCTATAAATACCACCCCTACCCTCTACCCTCTCACCCCAAAATTCTGAACCCACTCTCTCAAAATTCCAAGAAAACTTGTGTACTTTCAAAACAAGCTCGAGGCGAAGCTCCGGTGAAATCTACGGCAAACTTCCGGCGATCGTTTTAGGAACTACCAGCGATGACGCAACACATCGATGATTCCTCTACTTCCCTCTCACTCTCTTGTGTGATCTAAAACCCGTAAGTCTCAATTCCTATCTATCTCTTGTATCAAAAAAATACGGATTTACAAAACCCGACGGAATCGGAACAAATCCGATTTCCGATTCGGTTTCTTATAAAATTCCACTTCTCACTAATAGAATCATACTTAAACTTCCTCATGTTGACTATTAACCACTAATCAACCAAATTGATCAAGTTTCATCACATGAAATGATGGCTATTTCAATTTATCGTATTTTTCACTTAAATACCACATTATTTCAATTCTACATTTAACTCCATTAAACTTACTATACCTTTAAAGTAGAGCACGAGGTAATGACCTACCTCCTCACACACTCATATACAACCTAACGCGATACCATTGAAAACTTAGAATATGAGAAAACAAACATTTTCATTTAAATACCCTTTACTTAATAAAACTATTTCTAAAAGATTTAGTATTGATACATTTTTAAATAAATACCATTTATTATAAAATTAGGATAAGTTGTGGACATCAGTCGTTTATCTAAACCTGACTTTGTGGTGTCTAGGCTAGGCAAGTGAGAAAGGCAATTTTAAAAGGACCGTCTCACGCTGATTCGTGAGCGGATCCCTCCTTTCTTCACTTGTACATACCTGGCCACAATTGGCGGTGAAGAGGCGATTTGAGGCATCTCACAATTTGTCGCTTTGAACCATTTAGGAACAGTCTAATCGACTTAGGAGACCTTAGAACATAAAATACGGGAAAATTTACATCTTTACAAATAAATACCATTTACTTAATAAAACCGTTTTCTAAAAGGTTTAGTATTTCTACAAATCTTTGCAAAGCGCCGCTACAACCCATTTTGGGGAACCCGTTCGGGATGGTGCGGATTATCGCACATCCTCGGGTTTAGTAATGCGAGATTCAGACCTCCGCAAGGAGCTTTCGGTCTCGAAAGATTTAAAATACGACATCTTAAAAAAATGAGATTTTTTAGAATATAAAAAAACATATTAAAATTATTTTTGTATGAATATATGTATATTTATCATTAAAATACCTATTTTGTTGATATAAATATTCCACCTTTTTCTAAAAATCACAAGAATCAATTTTACACTAAATTACCATAAATTCCACACAATCAATGTTACAAATAAATACCTTTACTTATGAAATTAGGATATTTTCATTAGAAATATCACAATATAAAATTTACATTCATTACAACTCTAAAGACGGATAATAAATACTTGGGGTGCATTTTGAAAAGTATATAAAAGTATTTTTACATAAAACCCCCTCAAGTTCTATAAATTACCCTAAAGACCCTAGTAAACATAGGTTTAAGCGGAACCAATCTCTTGAGCCTCAGGGAGCCGGAGAAGTGGGTGCTTGCCTATATAAGGTAGACAAATTAATAAAAACAATCAGGACTTCAATTTATTTTGCTAATTGTCTGACTCAGTTTGAGTCTCAGTATAATCTGATTTGAATATGATTCAAGTACAATCTACAATCTTCAATATTACAATTCAACATGAATCCATGAATCCAATTATCAATCTATACAACTTGACTGAACCGAACCATGGATATGCATTCCATTTACATGGTTCTCCAGTTATTCCATTTACATGATTATACAGTTATATCCGTTTACTGATATCATGGTTTTGGTCAGTCATCCAATTATACAATCTATACAGTTTACAATGCAAGACAACACAATACAACAATACAATCAAAACACTACGGGGTTTAAGGGGTAGATTGGTATGGAAGGTGTTAAAAGTGGCACGAGACGGTAAGATTAAGACACCTAACATGAATCCAATTGCTGTTGTACCGTGGCATAAACGGTTCCTTGAGTTCCTGATACCTTAGTCTCCGGGGCAAGTGAGACTCCTCTCGTATACACTGGCATCCTTCTGTACCAAGCTACAAGCAATAGCGTTAACACTAAATATAATAATATAACAATATAATATAACTGTAAAAGCTACTCGCTCTCTCTCTTACTCTCTGTCCATTATATTTCTCATCTTATCTTTGGGACTTACCGAGCGATCTGTTCGCTAACGACATTCTATTTCTTTCTTCTTTGAATGTCGTTAGGTGATTTGGAACCGTCAGAGATCGAGCCAACTACAGAAGACTTGGATCAGTACAGCGAAGACCCTGAGCTCTAGACATTGTACATTTTCTTTTCAGTATCTTTAATTTCCCGTCATGCCATTGTTTAGGCATTGCTTTTATTTCAATTGTATTTCCTTTTCATGCATTGTAAAAAAGAATGTTAATAAATAAAGTTTCTGTTTTTATTATACCTTGTCTCTTGTGTATATTTTCTTTTATATTGCTTAGCTACGCTTAGTGTATTTGCTTCTGAGTAAATACGTAGCGGACCCGTCGTGTCCCCTTCGTCATATATCGGGAAGCGGGGCATGACAGGGGTATTTCACCTGATGGACAGAATAATTTCTCCACCAATACGGATAACTCTACAATGTGTCAGCCACATATGTCCAGTCATGACTAATGAGAAAGAAAAAATAAGAACATGGACCAAACCAAGTTGTCTCAACATTTTTCTTTCTTTCTCCTACCCATGTGCATTATATCTGGCACACCGAATAATTTCTCATACCGGTCGTATATGTCCGGTCATGAGAAACCCTACCAAGCTGCCCAAAACATGCTTGAAATTCCCATCTCTTTCTCTCTCCTATCCGGATATCTGGATGTATTGCATCTAGCGGACCGAATAATTTCTCTCCCAGCACAGCCCAGTTATAAACACAGCCCATTTATGAGCCCGTTCAGGGAACGGCTTTCGCCACTGTTGGGAGCATGGTTGGCGCCGCTTAATGCTCGACCGCTCCCTGTTCAGGGGAGCGGCAAGGCGGTTCCCATCGCACGGTGAACGGTGTGAACGAGCAGTGGGCCCCCTCCCAATCAAACCCATCATAGCTCTACTTGTATTTTGCTAGATTCTGACCCAAAATCCACAATCCTGCCATTTGGGCTACTCTTGAATTGAGTCTTTCGATGAAGAGAGCAAGACCGATGTCTTGAAATTGATGGGAAAGTCCCATTTGAGGAGAGTTTGATTAGTTTTTTGCTAGAAGAAGAACAAGGATGGAAGAGATGAGGGGAGAGGAGTTGAGCAGCAGCAACCATTGTGATGGAGGTCCTTCTCGGGTCTCCGTCAGATGTTGTCTTCCGTCGATCTCCCAGTGGATTTTGGAGGTGATCTCCTGTTGCGTGTGGGTCTCAATGAATTTCGAGGAGATTGGTGGTTTGAGGAGTTTGCGCCGAGTACCTGCAAGGAAGTCTCAAGGTGGTTTGGTACCACCGAGGACCCTCCGACGATCAAGTTAGCACCAGATCCGGGCAGAGTAATGGCTAAGTGGGGTGAAAAAGAAGCTTACCTGACCCCTCTGTGATAGGGGTTTATATAGTGGCGGCAGCGTGCAGTAGCAGGCTCGAGAATCTCGCCGGCAGTTATGCTCCCGACGTCACGCCCGCCTAATAAGCGGATTGCCCGTTAATAGGGATCGTGATGGCGTAGATCGTGGGATGTTGCCGGCGGAGAATCCGCGCATGGCAAGATTCGCGGAGCAGCAGTTACGCCTGTGAGTGGTGGAGTTGGTCGGTCGGAGGGGTCGAGGAAGTTGGACTCGGCGGGGTGAGCTCGGGAACGAGCGGGAGGGCCGAGGCATCTTGGTCCTGTGGTAGCTCTGGGCAAGCTGAGAGGCCGAGGAAGCCAATTTGCAGGGGGCTCTGAGGAGAACCAGCTTGTGCTTGCAGGTCGGGTACAGGGGTGGCCTGGTTGGCCCTTGTGAGCCCTTTCTTCTGAGTTCTGGGACACGTCATCTGCCACGTATCCTGATCTAGGAGGTCGCCAATATAGATCATCATCATTAGCCCCCCACTCTTGTCCCGGCCAGATGGCTGGTCGGGTCAAGAGTGGACTGCCGGGCCGCCTGGGGTGAGCTCCCTCTTAAGATTTCGTCGGGATGCGTCCCCAGGCGGTCAGCTGTCTTTTCTGCCAGCGAATTAGGGCGAGATCTATGCATTTAAGGAAGGTGCGCCGGTTCATGCATTCTGTCACTGAAGCGATGGTCCACGTGTTAAGCGTCGGTTGGCCGACGCGACATGTACAGACCTACGGCGTCTGATGGGATGCGGCCCAGTATGAGAATGACAAGTGGAGAAATCGGGCCGTTGGACGCGAGGAGGAGTTTTGGCGGGAGATGAAGGGCGCCGTTGGATGAGGGCAATTGCAGTGATAAATAGGGGTGGGGCCCACTCCAGGGCCCCTACTCCTTCATATTTCCTCGCTCTAAGTCCTGATTGCTCAGCGCTCGTCTTCTTTCTTCTACTTTCGTTTCCCGAGGATCTCTCTTCTTCAAGTTAGATGTCTTCTTTCATAGAATCTGTAGATGCTGTAGGAGTAGGTTTTAGGAATCTTCTAGTTGAGCCTGAGTCTTCCGGGGAGCAGGGGTCAGATCCTCTTCCCAGGATCATGTGGCGAGGGCAGCCCCCAGGGAGGAGGCGGTAGACGCTACCCCTGGCGCATCATGTTGGGTGAGGCATGAGGACGAGCTTGCCAATGCTGGGGCTCGCTTCCATATCCCCCCACGTTATACGCTTCATCTGGCCAAGGAAGAACAGAGGGCAGACCAAGTACGGGGTAGGAAGATCGCCCTGTATTTGGAAGCTTTTTGGGGTGGAATGCGCCTGCCCTTCTCTTCCGAGGTCGTCGAAGCGCTGAACTTCTTCGGATTAGCCCATGGCCAGCTAGTGCCGAACTCATGGAGGATTCTCCTCGGGTTCCTGATCCGCCTGAACCTACAGGCGATTCCCTTCAGCCTCTCCATCCTTGATTCTTCCCTTGTTTTCAAAAATCATCATGGGGGCCGAGCGGGCGACCCGAGGTGGATCTACCTCTCTTTTAGAAAGCGACAGGGGGGCGCCGCCGGGACAGGGGTTGTTGCCCTGCCTTCTTCCATTCACGACTGAAAGAAGAAGTTTTTCTTCGTCGCGCCGCCCGAGGGCGAGGACTGGCCCGTGCCCACCAAGTGGTCGAGGGAAAAATGCTTGCCGGGGAACTAGTCCAATGACCCCGCCACGGTGAAAGTGGCGTCGTGGGAGCCCCTCCCCCAATTTGACATGTTGCTGTCTGAAAGGGTCCTGAGTTGGGCCGGGCTCAACCCCGTAGAGTTCATCGGTAAGTTGGGCTTGCTTTTTGGCTTGTATGTTGCATGTGTCGCTGACTTCTTTGCATTTGGTTTTGTGCAGGACCCATGGATTTGGATGAGCTCTGAGCCTCCATGCACTAGCCGAGGAAGGTCACGAAGGCTGGAAGCGCCAGCTCTTCCCGTTCGAAGCCTGCCCCGGCTCCTTCGGCCTCCGTCTCAGCGCCTCCGGTGGCCGCATCCCTTGAGCGTTCAGGGGCGGATCCTGCCCTGGGGCCTAGCAGAGCGTCGGGCCGGAAGCGGGCTCGAATTCTGGAGGACCCGGCCTTGGAGGAGGAGACCGGCTCTCCGTCGGATCCACTCAAGAGGGGTTCTCGGAGGCCTCCTCGGGGCCCGTCCTCGCCGATCATGGTGGAGGAGGGGGGCCTCCGGTTCACGATGCCCTCGGGGCTATCTGTCGCGGATAGCCTGCTGCATGAGATAGAGAGGTCGGCAGGGGGTAGGGTCCCCGGGGGGACTTTCAGGGCCCAGATGGCCTCCATTGTCCAGGAGTCCGTGCAGGTAAGTGCTCGGTTGCTTGTGAGATTTGGTGCTTCCTTCGTCTTCCTGACCTCTTTCTTATTTTTTCAAGTCCTCCAGCACGTCGCCCTTGCTTTACGCATGGAGGCCGAGGTGATAGCTTCGGCAATGAAGGTCGTGGACCAGCTTGCCTCACTGGAAGAGTGCTACAAGCGAGAGCTGGAGGCGGCGATGGCGAGGGTTGCCGCCCTGGAGGGCGAAGTGGAGGCCGGGAAACGCAAGGTTGCCTGGCACCGCGAGGCTGCCGTTGCTGCCGAGGTCAAGCTTAAGGACGCTCAGGCGCTCACCGACAACCTGAAGAAGACGGTGAGGACCCTCCGGAAAGAGCTGGGGGCGACGGTCAAGGCGGCGGAGAAGGCCGACCACTCGGCGGCGAAGGCGGTGGAGGGCTACAAGAAGTTGAAAGGCTTCTACAATGACTTAGCCGTGGCCACCACCCACATCTGGCACGAGGCCCTCGACGCCGTCAAGGCTCGGATGCCGGAGTTCGCCGATGAAGAGCTCCGGGCCGAATACCCCCTCGCGGACGCCGATGAGTAGGGGGAAGAGATTCCTGACGAGGAGTTGGCCGAGGACCCTTCTCGGCTCATGGTAGATATCGAGGACCCCAAGGTCGTGCCTAGCCCCGAGGCCTAAAGCCCCCGTCTTCCTCCTCTTTTTATTTTGTAAGCCTCTCGGCAGTCTGAAAGGCTGGGGAGACCAAAATACCCTTTGTAAAGACTTCGCTTTTGGTAGTAAAACTTTTTTTTGGTTTCATCAGTTTGCACTTTATCCTTTGTTTGTGAAGAATGCTCGTAAAATATCTTTGCTTGCACTGTTGGGTCGGCTATTTGTCTAGCGATCGTTCGTCGAGTTGATCAATCACTTGCCAGGAGTGTCAAGCGCTGCTGAGAGGGAGGCATCTCCATGGCCCCGAAGTCGAGGGGGGATCGCTCAGACTCGGATAAACCTGATGTCCCTTGTTGGGGACTCGGATCCGCTGCATGTGATGGGCAGAGGGATGTCCGCCGTAGTTGTGCCGAGCATAAATGGGCTCAGAGGCCTCATTATGAGGGTTATAAGCCGGCAGCGTCTATTGGGCATGAGGATGCCTGCTGGGTATGACCGAGCAGGGAAGCTGTGTTGGATATAGTGCCCTCAGAATCAATTATTGGATCACAGGCACGTGATTGCAATGATTGAGGGAGGACCTATGCCGGTAGGACAGTCTTACTCAAGATGATAGTATGCTATCTGGTTTATCTTTATCATCGTGTGCTGCTTTAGGTGACATTACTGATCACTATTGCACGTTGATAGAGCCCCTAGGATTCTTGCTTGACTACCAGCAGTATGAGGGCGATCATATACATGGGAGCTGGTAGTCTATAAGCACATCCTTAAAAGGTCCCTAGTCGTAGGAGTTTCAAAACAGGGCATCGATACTCCAGAGTAGACTAGTGTATACAGTCGAGACTCCGACGAGGGGCGGTGGCCGGTTTCACAAGCCACTGGTGTCAGTTGGTTCACCTAAGATGTATACAGGTGCTCATTGGGTTATGAGTACACTGGACAGGACTCGCCAGGAACCTGCTAGTTGGTATTATACCTGACGTCAGATAGCAGTTCCCTGGTGACATGTGTACAGGTTAGTTCATCGACCTGAGATCGTCATTTGTCTCGTGTGAGTTCCCACTGTTCTTTGATTACTACCCTACCACGCTCAAAGGAGACGTGTAAACAGGTTATAGTTGGGTACAGTCCCGAGCCACATGGAGGCAGTGAGTGGATTTGCAGGGGTTCGTCTCTCCCGGTATTGGGGGTGAGGTCGCGCTGTGTCTAGGAGAGCCAGTATATGAAAGTCCTTGGCCAAGGCAGGAGATTTACTGTTAGGTATTCCAGTAGTATCTCAGGGTGTTCTAGGGTACACACCGACACGACTTGTACCGCTTTTAGGGGTCTGACTTTTACCAACCCCCTAGGCCCGCCATGCGATGCTAATAGATGAACGGACCGGACTGTACGGATATTGTCACTGACAGGCTCAGTAGGGTGTCAGGATGAGTTCGCTCATCGACGTCCCTTTTGGTCAATAGCTGGTAGCCCGTCACGTATGGCTAATACCTATGACGTGCTAGTGGTTAAATCCATAGCCATAGTATTGACGAGTCTTTAGAGTCCACCACATACATTTACTCAAGTTTCGGGCGAAACGCTGTAGAGGCCGTATGGAGATATGGTAGGGTTCGATCAGATACGTGCGGTATTGCACGGATCGTGATCGGACGGATAATATTAGCGGGCTTTGGTTTAAGCCGGATCCTAGTATTGTACAGTGTAGATTTTGTCTCTTTGCATTTGTATTCAATGGGAATACAAATGCGGGCATGTATATGCAGTCGCGGGGTTTTCCTGTTATTTATTACGGGATCAGTTTTCTGAAGTTGCCAGTTTGCATTCCGTTCCGGCCAGTTTTCCTTTGTTCCTTCACGGCCGGACTTTATCGATGGAGGGGGTTATTTGCAGTTGTGCAAATTACCATTTGTGGAGGGGGTTATTTGCATTTGTGGCTTCATGATGGTTCTTTCATCATGAGATTCCATTTTAGTCTCATCCCTTGCATTTATTGTGATTGGTTATGAAAGGAGTTGATTAAGAAATTGGTGTGACCTTTTTATTCTTATATTCATTTCATTTTCTCCTCTTGGATTTGATTTTCATTTTCTCTCCACCATGGAGTAAAAGGGGCCGACCACTTTTTGAGTGAGGAGGAGAGAGAGTTCATTTTTCTTATGATGGGAAATTATCATCTCATTCTTGATACACCAAAGTTCATCACCTTTGTTCATTATCTTCCTCCATCACCATGGCAACTTCAACCCCAAAGGAGACATGTTTTCTACACTATCCTATAGCACTCTTGGACGCGTCGGCTTGCCAACTTCACGCCCGAGTTGCCTCGGTTCAGAGGTGGGAGCCCGTAAAAGAATTCGGCTACGTGGTGCCCTTTCCGACGAGGAGGTGACGAACGGAGATTCCGCGGGAGATCGGGACGACGACGAGAAGACCGAAGGACACGGATCGCTCGGTATATCTCTCTACCCATCTTTTAGTTTCCTAGTAGTTAAGTTAATGGCCCGATCCGGGATTTTTGTGCGCGGTGGTGCCGGTTTTCTAGTTTGAAAAGTTTTTCGTTTCCGGATTCCGGCGTCGGATTGACAGTCGGGGCGCCGCCATGCACTTACAAGCTGCTCGATTGCCTCTTGGCGAGGGCTTTGATTTCTGGCGTTGCTGTTGAATATGTATGCCCTAGAGGCCATTATTGTATAGTATTAGTTTGTATAATACATTTTGGAGGCTTGGGATATATATACGGGTTTACGAAAGTCTTGCTTGATATAGTAGTATGCTACTTGGTTTGTTTCTATCTTAATATGTGTATATGTTTCTTTTAACATATCGTTAAAACACATTTTGATGGAGCCCTTAGGATCTTTGCTTGACTACAGGCGTTGTGATGGCGATCACACTAGTGGGGGCTGGGTGATCTATAAGCACATCCTTATTTTAGTCCCTAGTCGTAGGATTATCGAGACAGGGCATCGATACTCCAGAGTAGACTGGTACATACGCTTCTCTTCCCAGCAGGGGAGATGGTCTGTCCCACAGCCATCGGTACGTCGTACTGGAGATAGTATGCAGGTGCTCGTTAGGTTACGAGTACACTGGACAGGACTCATCGGGAATTGTTGGTTGGTATTATACCTATCGTCAGTTAACAGTTCCCAGGTGACATGAGTACAGCTTAGTCCGCTGACTTGACACTGTCACTTCGCCTCGAGTGTGTTCCCACTGTTCTTAGATTACTACCCTACCACGGCTCTACTGAGTCGTGCAAACATGTAGTAGTTGGGTGCAGTCCCGAAGCACTTGGAGGCAGTGACGGTTAGACATGATTCGTCTCTCCCGGTATTGGGAGTTGATATCGCGCTGTGTCTAGGAGAGCCATTGCACATTGTCGTCCCTGGCCAGGGCAAGCAAGAATTACTGGTAGGTTTTCCAGTAGATTCTCAGGGTGTTTTAGGCTACACTCCGACACGACTTGTACCGCTATTAGGGGACTGACGTTTACCGCCCCCTAAGCCCGCCGTGCGATACTCTTAGACGAACAGACCGGACTGTACGGAGATTGTCACATTCAGGTTCAGTAGGAGTTCGGATGGGTTCACCTCATCAGTCTTCTTGTAGGCATCTACCTGGGGACCGTTACGTACAGCTAGTACCGCTTGCGGCCTGTGGTTAAACCTACTGCCAGCGTAGTGTCAAGCCTTTATAGTCCCACACAGAGGGTTACTCGCCTTTGGGCAAAACAGAGTAGAGGTCGCATGGTTTTGCGACGGGGTTCGTTCACATCCGCGCACTTATGCACGTTGGTGTCCGGGCAGTTATTACTAGCGGGCTTTAGTTTAAACCAGATCCTAGTATTTGTTTTGGGATTGGTTTTGTCTCAGTGTATTCGTATTCCTCGGAACATGGATGCGGGTGTGTATGCACAGTTGACAGAGGTGGAGGCAGAGGATTCTCATTAGGGTTGTTGACCATTTGACTTTGGTTGACTTGTTGACCGTTGAATTTTTCCAAACCCTAATGAGAATGAAGAATATGGTTAATAATATTAATTAAAGATAATTGTGCCATGGTTAGGGTTGTTGACAATTTGACTTTTGTTGACTTGTTGACTTTGTTGACCGGTTGACCATTGTGGACTTGTTGACCATCATCATTTCATTTCAAAGATACTTCTTGTTCTTTGCAAATGTATTAAATGAATGTAATGATAATGGTCATTCATAAACTAACCATAATAATTCTTAATTATTATTATTATCATCATTATTCCAAATATGTGAGCATGGTTGTAAGATGAGAGCTCGTTCTATCATATTCTTTCTCTCTCTTGAAAGAAAGCTCTCCCTCTTCCTCTCTCAAAGTTCAAGTGTTCCATGAGTTGGAAATCATAAACTTTTGAGACAAAATCACCATAACTCTTCCCTACTCATTCTAAGGTTCTAGGTTTAGCAAACCAAGCACCTTAGCTATCTTTAGGTTGCGGTAGGAGCTCAATTTCGAGGCCCTCGGGTGGATCCATCTACGGCAAAGAGGAGACGACGAGGAGGAGCCGTTCAAACCACTACAAGGAGCAAGCAAGGAGGAGAACCACAAAAAGAAGAGAAGGAGTTCAAGTCCTAGGTATAACCATTCTACATAGTAGCTAAAAATTGTAGTATATTTGTTATTTTTTGTTTAGCAAAGATCCTTCATGGATGGTCCATGTTACCTAGTTAGAAAATTTTGATTTTTACCTATTCCGCCTCCTCGAAAGTACTGGGGTGGGTAACGTGGACCTAACAGTTGTGAGCAGGCAACCACCAGTTGGGGATGGCCGAGCAGGGTAGCTGCTGAGCTCCCTCTAAGGGGGACTTTGATCCTTAGCGTTGGAGGGGCCGTAGGAGGCCTGCTAAGGATAACCCGGCAGTGAAGTTGTGCGGTTGCCTCTTAGCGAGGGCTTCGATCCCTGGCGTTGCGAGTAGGGAAGCTACCAGCCGGGGATAGCCGAGAAGGGTAGCCGCTCGGCTGCCTCTAAGGAGGGCTTTGATCCTTAGCGTTGGAGGGGCTGTAAGAAGCCTACTAAGGATGACCGGGTAATGAAGCTGCGCGGTTGCCTCTTGGCGAGGGCTTTGATCTCTGGTGTCGTGGGTAGGGAACGACCATCCTGGGATGATCGAGCGGGGTAGCCGTTCGGAGGCCTCTTGCAAGGGCTTTGATCCCTGGCGTCATGGGTAGGGAGATACCAGCCAGAGATGACCGAGCAAGGGTCGGGCTCGGTTGCCTCTTGCGAGGGCTTTTGAACCTTCAGGACGGGGACTGAGCAGGGTTACTGCCCAGTGCTTCTTGGCGAGGACTTTGATCCCTGTCGGTTGTGGTAGGAAGCTACCAGCCGGGGAAAGCCGAGCAAGGGTCGGGCTCGACAGCCTTAAAGGAGGACTTTGGTCCTTAGCGCGGGAGGGGCTGTAAGAAGCCTACCTAGGACTCTTGGCCGAGCAGGGTTACTGCCCGGTGCCTCTTGGCGAGAGCTTTTGTCCTGAAGGATAGCCGAGCGAGGGTCGGGCTCGACTGTGTCACGTCCCGAAAGTATGGAATATGACCGGCACTTAAACTACGAACGTCTCGAGGCGTAAGTAATCTAAGTAAGCCGAAAACCCAGAAACCCAAACCAAGAAAAGTAGTAGAGTGAAGGAAAACCAATTTAAAACAAGTAGTTTTAATAGCATAAGCCGAATTATGCGATTTTAAGAAAACATCAAATATTTCCCGAAAATTTCGGCAGAGTCTCCTTTGTAAATACTGGCCCCCAAACGGGATACAACATGAACAGTATACGAAATCAATAAAAAGGCATCCCCAAGCGGGAGCTAGCTCTTCATCAATCGACGGTCACAGCAACACAAGCAAGATAATATACAACGCCAACGGCGAGGATCAAAATTCAAAAAGAAACTCAAAACCACAAGAAAACCACAGAAATATAACGCGCGACTCTAAGGTCGAAGGAATAACATCACTGGTCTCTATCTTAAAATAAAAACATGTTTGGTTGATGGAACTTCTAGATACAACCGAATAATAATATACAAGATATATAATGGGGGTACGATACAAGTAAACCCACCTACTAGAAAATCACCCGAAGGAAACTATGCCTGCAAGCCGTAATGAAACCTGTACGGCAAACCTGCAAGAAACTGGGGCACAACGGGGGTGAGTTGCCAACTCGTGAATAGAAAAACATCTACGAAAAGAAATCGGATAAATAACGCAATCCTAGGTCAATGATCATAATATATCCTCAAATATATAACCAGCAACCCATAACAATGGTTAGGGCAAATATCTAACCCAAGTGTAATTCCATGTGCCCGTGTCAGTGCCTCAGGTAGCAATGTATCATATGGATGATGTATGAATGCATGGAACATAATGCATGTACTGAAGAAAACTGCTTTCATAAATCAGTGAGATTTCTGTATTTTAAAAGTGAGGTACCATAAATGAAATCAGCATAAAACAGTGCCCAGCATCGACACAAAACAAGTGTCCAAATATCTCGATATCTCTGTACCTCAATATTTCAAAATCTCAATATCTCAATCACAATATCTAGGGCGCCGTCAATCCAGACCGGCCCCTACCATCCATCTCAAGACCACGACGGTATCCTCCGAATATCCGACGCGTCGGGTAAAGTCACGGGTAGGTAGTCTCCCCCTGCCAGGCTCATCGTCATCACCACGAGCTTCTTGCCCCGGGTTACCTTACCGGGTCCACCATGTACCCGAAATGGTTCATCCAACTCCTCGAATCGGGTCTCGAAATCCATCAGCAAACTCATGGTGGATGACTCATACATCATGGGAAAAACCGCGCTTTTCATTTAAAAAGAGAAAGAAGAAGTTTGTATATGTTTTGCGGTTTTCCCCAAATCCAGAAAATCTCATGGAAATCCGAATCCAAAACCTCAATAGCACGTAAAAAGTGAATATATGCATGAGAATCCATGAATGCGGCATAACAATGAATAACAGTATGCATGAAGTAGCAGGTAATAACTACAATATCTAGACTAACATATAAGGCAAGTACACTAATATCATGTCTAAACTATTAGCTAACAGACTATGTCAAGCAATAATATTTTCTAAGGTGTACGTGACATGGCAATTACCGATGAAGATGTGTGTGAGCCGGCAAGTAAGTGTACGTGGTACATACGCATCATCGGTAATGGAACTGGTGTCCTAACCACAAGATATCAACAGTAGAATATGAAGCATAATATAAGCATGTGATGCGGAGCGAACAACAATAATGAGCGGGAGCTGAATACTAGACGCAACGATAACTAATCTGCATTAACCTAATATAAGTCCTACAATGGTGCCTTTTGAAATAACACGAATCGTGGGGTTTTGAAAATACGGCTACGGTGTTTTTAAGAAAAGATACGTTTTTTGAAATATCCGTAGTTACCCTTGGCTTGTCTTTTAAAATATGCACGATTCGTAAGCTTTGAAATAGGTAGGAACCGATTCTAATCTAGCAACTAACTAAACTAAAGGGCTAAGCTACAGGCTAGACTACAGGTAAGGAAACCGCCTAACATCTGAGTCGATACATATACATACCTGTATATATATTAGTCGGTGATCGCGCCTCAATAATATCATATCCGATACCATATCTATAATCGGACATCCCAAGTCAAGAGTGCGGATCAATCATCAAGATATAGCTCGTACGTAAATCCGTCGTACGGCATCCCCAAATCTGGGTACGGGTCAATATCATATTCCTCACACTATTTCTCCGGTATCCTCTTTATCCAAGATCATAGTCTAGGGTACTGACCTATGTCTAGTACAATACTAATATCCTCAATATACTCATGATCTGACTACTGATCGACAATCTCGTACAAACCGATATCGTCAGCACATATCATCATCAAGGGTATACATCGCCCGATACGGCCTAATATCAATATCCTCGCATATCATGCATCATATCACGATCACATGTCGACCATTTTATTTATAATACTATTCACCCGTATCGCCGTCCTAAGATCCGCTATAACACCAGGACGTACCTCAAGTACGAATCCTGTCATATCATCGATATCACAACCTCAACACAAATCTCATCGACTCATCTCAATCCCAAGTATCATCCTCAAATCCTTATGTGAATACATAGTCCCATACCCATGTGAACACATAACTATATATATTCTCGTAAATACAAATGGAAGAAGAATGTATGCAAGTATGGGTGGGTGTGTGCATGTATGGTGCGACCACTACTCTAGGGTTTCGCGATACTAAACCATCCATATTTATCATCAATAAACTCAAACAAAATATAATCAATAAATGTGTGTATACGTATTCATATACATCACCACGAACTGCGGGGGTGCTATACGCCATCCACCCGACTTCTCCCCGTAGATATAAATCTACTCACCTGGTCCTCGCTCGCCGGTGCCGACATCGCCACGCGCTTGCTTGTCGTCTCGAAGTCCACATGGGGTACCTACATATTATAACGCACCATATCGCATTAAAATCCGACTCATGACCAAAACGACGCACGAATCCCACATAGATCAAAACCTATGGTTGCTTTCACAAATCGACCCAAAAACCCTCGACGTCGGCGTACAAACGCCAAACCATCGAGAAAACTCCCAACACACACATTTGTACAATTACAAGCACTAATTATAATATAAAATAGCTTAAAATTCACAAAAACCCCAATTTCACTTAAAAAGTCATTTTTCCGAAAATCTAGCAAGCACAAATCACCGTTTTAGTACAAAACTCGATGTATAAACGAATCTAGCGTCCATAATACTTATTAAATATCTTAAATAAGTCATATAACCCATAACCACAATTTAAGCTCATCAAACTATATACGTTCAAAAAAAACAAGTTTGCAATTTTACCCAAATTTCAACCATTTTAGCAAAAAAAAAGCATAAACAACAAATTTAGCTCGGATTTGCTTGATCTAAAATATTAAAATACAATTTAAAATGTTGATAATACCATGGATACCCTAATTAGATTTTAAACTCACTCATTTCCACCAATTCTAAAAACCTAGTTTGCAATATTTATACAATTATAACAATTTTAAATTAATAATTTGCAAACTCGCAATTAGATTAGTTTTTGCAAGCATTAACATGATAATCTTCTCATGGTAAATTTAAGCAAGTAACAACCACTCTAATTGAATCTAAACCCTAACTTTTGAATCCAAAACCTTCTCTTGAAAATTCAAGTCTTGAAATTGAATCCAAATTAAACCCTTCCTTAACCTAGTTTGAAGTAATAACAACAATTTAACAAAAGCTCAAGATTTATACCTCACAATATTTGAGATCTAGCATGAAAATCTTGACCTCCAATATGCTAACTTGCTCCAAGAATCATGCTAGTATAGGCTAAGGAGAAATGGGTATGGATTAGATTTGAATTTTGTGGGATTTTTGCATTGATTTTTGAGTGAAATTTGATGAATTTTGAGGGGAAATGAGATGAGAATTTTAGTGGGGCTGCACAATGGAGGGCTCGGCCAGAATTAGGAGGATGAGGAGAGAGAGTGAGGTGTTGAAAATGATGGGAAAAAAATAAAGCCCAAACCTCTATGTTATAACATATTCAATTCCCTTTTAATTTCTTGTATTCTTTTCTCTTCATTGACTTTTCAAGTGGGGAAAAATGTGGGGAGGGCTGCTGATTTCAGCCACAAAAGAGGAGAGGGTGAGGGTGTGTGGGTATGGGTATGGGTGTGGTATGAGGGAAAAAGATAAATACTATACCCCCAAACATCCGTTTACACTAAATTCACTATTTAAGCCTTTTTTTCAATAATTTTCTAAACCGTTTTGGCAAACGATTTCGTTTCAAAAACCACATGATAAAATTTTATTTAATGTTTTATGATGCACAAAATTTGTTTCAACTCATTCCAATTTGTAATTTTCCCTAATTAAATATATTAGTGACGGCTTAAAATAATATTAAAATAATTAATCTCGGAAATTTTTTCAGAAAATTTGAAATTTCACCAGTAGGTCAATAAATACCAAATACTAGCAATTACATAGCTAGAATATGTATATTTAATTTTATAATAAAGATATTTGTATTTTGACTTTTTACAGAAAACCCCCTTATTTTACCGTTTTTTCGAAATTTCACCGAAACGATTATCAAAACGTTACAATCTTCCTTCCTTAAAGAAATTCGGTCCCCGAATTTAAATTAAAACTCCCCCCAAATACTAAAATATTTCAGCCAAAACCATCAAATCCCCGGGACTCCGAAATCATAAATACATAAACGCATCATAGAGCAATGCATGCGCATGAGTAATGAGTAGATAACTCGAAATCAAACTTCGTCAAGCATCCCGCAATCATCGAAGTCAAGGTGAAGACACGAATGCCAAATCTCAAGCAAGACCGATATGCTATAAATCGGAACTATACATGTAAATATCAGGAGGAAATGCATGCCAAATCCTTTAAGTTGCTGTGCAATGTACATAACACTGCACAGTGGCGGACGTCTATCATAAGAAAATAACTATATACATATATACCTTTGTTTGAAATGTACGTTCCGCCGTTTTGGGAAACAATTTAGAAGGGTTTTCCTTGTTTTAAACGTTTCGCGTCATATCAGACACGTAGGTAAATACTGAGACTATAGCTCGCTTTTTGGAATTCCCTTCAATAGCTATCAATGCATGCAAAATACATTCAGGTACTGTCCTCTGACTAGTCCTGCTTAGTACAAAAACACATCGCAATTATCATAAAAAAAATGTACTGCTCTATAAGAAATCAATCCCAAAATACGCGTATGAATACTACGTGCGTCTGGTGCGCACGACAATCAAAATTCATATACGTGCCATACAAGTGCACAGAAACAAGATCTAAGTGCATCCGGTGTGCACAAAGCATCTGTCGTAGGCAACGTGTATGCCTGACAGCAAAATCAGGTGCATCTGACATGCACGAAAAAATCTCGATTTAGTGCATCTGGTGTGCACCAAAATCGCATCTCAAGACATGCGCTCAACATGCGCGAAAACCCAAAACCAGGGGCCTCCATCATGCACGAAATCATGAAATCCAATATCAAGCGCCGAACATGCGCAAAATCAAATCAGGTGAACAAAACAAATATTGAGTATCACAATCGAAATCGAAGTCCAGCATCTAAGTGCACAAAAGGCGTATCACTGCACTGCAAGCATAAATAAACTATACAGAGTGCAGGAACCAAATCGTGTGCA
This sequence comes from Agapanthus africanus, assembly GCA_030015575.1. NCBI lineage: Eukaryota > Viridiplantae > Streptophyta > Magnoliopsida > Asparagales > Amaryllidaceae > Agapanthus > Agapanthus africanus. Next base: position 440,363,636 of record JASDDO010000012.1, read on the forward strand.
TGCATGTGAAACCAAAGCACGAAAACGATATCAAGTGCAACACTGTGCAAAGATCGTAAATCCTCAATCATCAAAATCAAATCCTGCGAATAAATCACCCAAAACATCGAAATCAATAATGGCGGAATAGTACCGCTCAAGCGCATCCTCTAAGAATCTCGGCCAACTGTCGCGGTCACTAGTGGGACGTCTCGTCGATGATCATGAACTCTGACCTGCTGGTGTGCGTAACAATGACCACTGCTGGGTCAAGGTCTTCACTGTGAATTACCCATCTCTCGGTCCATCGGCTCATCGGCCCTGTCAGGTGTGCTAACGGGGATGATCCCGTTCTGGCACATCACTTGTCATCTCTCGGTCAATCATCGTGACCACTCGTAAGACAGCATATCACTGGCGTCGGCCTCTGGCTCTCTGAATGTACGTGACACATCTAATCCTGTGTGCAAGTATCATTGCAGCAGTGTCCTGGAAGGAATCCTGCTCACGGTCCCTTCCATGTCTCGTCTCTGCCAACTGTCCGAAAGTCATCGTCCTTTACTATATCTGCGTCTTGCTCTGGAACGACTGCATTCTCATCGCGACTCCTCTGGAAGGTATATCCAAGCACAATGCATCGTCATGTGTATCGCATCTCTGATGTCGGCGGAGTGGAACGTCGTCTTATCCAGATCTTGTACAGACCTCTTTACTCCACTTTCTCTAATGTCGACTGCTTCGGACTCGTCTCATCGTGGCTACATGGCCTGAGCTCCAACGGCTATCCTCATATCGGGAGTCTCCCAAGAAATGCATCTCACCACCTAGCATCCGAATTAAGTCGAGCCATCCGATCGAGTCGTCAAAACCTCATAATCCCCCAAGAGCTCTGTCACGACCCGCAGGGTACGGAACGTGACTGGCACTTAAGTTTACGAAACGTCTAAAGGCGTCCGTAAAATAAGTAAGCCAAAGCCCAGAAAACAAAACCAATTAAGCAAAAGAGTGAAGAAAACCCAAACATTTGAAAATAAGTTATCAAATAAGTCATGTAAAACCCTTTTTAAAAACAATACCAATTTTTCCGAAAATTTCGGCAGAGTCTCCTTTGTAAATACTGGCCCCCAAAAATGGGTACAACAAGAATATATGTAAAACCAACAAATAAGGCATCCCCAAGCGGGAGCTAGCTCTTCGCCATAAGGCGGTCACAAATCCCACGCAATATAAATGACAACAAGCATAATAATCATAAGGAAGCATGAAAAAGTAGCATGTCGGCTCAAGTGAGCTCGACCCCAAAATACAGCAATAAATCCACAAACCTCACAGTCTCATCTCTAGGTCAATATACAATAATCTGGTAGAAACAGTAGATGGAGTACACTAGATACAAGAATATACAAGGTGGTACAAAATAATAACATAACCCACCTATGAGCAAATTTCGAGCTCAGGCAAAAGAGGCAAAAGGACAAGTGCGCCCGCCGCTACTGAACTGACGGAGCGGACCTGCAAAACACTATGGCACAACGGGGGTGAGTTGCCAACTCGTGAGTAATAAATAACATCTACAAAGGCTATCGTATGCATGCACACAAGCATCCTGGCATCTATAATACAGGTATGACTGGATGCACTAGCAGGTGTGTATATAACATCAGTGTACTAATATGTATGCAACATGAATATCTGAGGTCTCAATAGGTATATATAAGAAATATTTTATCTCTTTTTGTTTTTGAAACTCTTTTAGAATGCCAGCATAATGTCAATGAATCGACGAAAAACGGTGCCCAGCAACGACACTCAAAAGCTGTCTCAAATCTCATAAATGTATCTCTGGCCTCAGCCGTCCGGCTGACCCATCTCAAATATCAATATCTCATCATCTAGCGGCCACGGTCGGTATCCTCTGGATATCCGCCGTCCCAAACAGTCACCGGTAGGTAATCCGTCCCCTGCCAGGCTCAACGTCATCACCACATTCCTCTTGCCCCGGGGTACCTTACCGGGCCCACCATGTACCCGTGCCGGTTCCTCCACTCCTCGACACGGATTTCCAAATCCACAGCAAACTCATGGTGGACGACACTTACATCACTAGAAAACCGCAATTTACATATTTTAAAAATATAATAAGTTTAGAAATTTTGCGGCTTTCCCCCGAAATCCAGCAATATCATAAAATCTCAAGAAATCCTCATAAGTGCATATATCAATGATAATGAATGCGTATGATATCAATAATCAAGTTGCGATGTGCGATTAATGTATTAAGCATGAACAATTAATATGATGAAGTTCATGCACATGAATAGCAATACTACGGTTTCATTTTTTAGGAATTAAAGGCAATAGTACCAGTTTAAGTATCAATTAGTAAAAGGTTTCAATTTAAAAGTTATCTAGTGTGGTGGCATGGCAATTACCAGGGTGTGTGTGTAAACATGAATAGTGCTCGTGCTGCATATAAAAACCCTGGTAATGGTGCAGGTGTCCTATGAAATGGTTTCGTATAGGTATGTCAATATAATGCATGGATGCAGCAAATAGTCAATTAAGTATTTCACCCCTAATTACTAACATTACTAAGGATTTGTAAGTTACTAAAACTATCGGGCGGCTTGCGCCATCCAACGATAGTCCCCCGTAGATGTTACATGTACTCACCGGGATCCTTGGCTAGCTGTGTCCAATCACCGCCTTTCCCTTTCGCGCCGCGTCTGACGTCTCCGCGACCGAACCTGGAATTTACATCAATACCAAATATAAGGTTACATATCAAGAACGACGCAAAACCCCAACGAAACTACTAAAGTTCGCTAGCTAGGTACAACGTGCACAAAGTGCGCGGAACACACGCGAAAATCGCAAAAACTGCCAAAAAAAACGCCGATTTGGTCGCCTGGCAAAACTAAAACCCGACTACCCAAAAATCCGCACTCACGCATCCTAAAAGTCGTAGGAAAAGCCATTACAATCATCAAGATATCAAAAATGATTCATCACATAATTTTTATACAAAACTAGTAAGCATTTGCATTCCAAAATCGGTGCAAAAATCGCCGATTTGCGACAAAACGACTACAATAAAGCATAATTACCCAAGCACACTACGAGCAATCCACACACACTAATTACAACACAATAGCAATGATTCCAATCCTATTATCCATAAACAACCATTCTTGGATTCATAACCTAGCAAATTCCAATCAATTTCCATACTTGAAAACTTAATTTAGCACAACAAAAGCCCACATAAGAAAATTAACCTCTTAGATTAGATTAGCAAAATACTAGATAACAATTTAGGTCTAAACAACTAAATAATGTTTTCTAAACCCTAATCAACTCACTAATCAAGCTTCAAATACCATTTTCCATACACTAACCCTCTCTTGAAATTCCTAAAACGACAATTACAACTAAAATCGAACTTTTAAAGTTAACTAAATTAACACAATTAGAAGACTACATAACAAGGTAACCATATAGATTAGTTCATTAACAACTAGATTAACTATAAAACAACCTAATTAATTATCATGGTTCAAAACCCTAGCTAAATTTTCCAAGTATAACCTAAGAAAACTAGATTAAAACTACACTAAATTAACACTAAACCATACAATTAAAGGAATTTTGCAAAAGAAAGTAACTTGATGAGAATTATACCTCTTGATCTATGGATCAAGCAAGAAAATTTTGCTCCAATTGATGGCCTCAAGCACCAAGATTCAAGCAAGAATGGCTAAGGAAAATGATAGCATAAGGATTTGTTTGGATTTTTGAATAAAGTGTGGATTTTGATGTGGTTTTTTTGAAGAAAATTGAAGAAAAATGAAAAGAAAAGAGATGAAGAAGAGGAGGGTTCAGTTTCGGCCAGAATGAGGTAAGGGGGAGGGTGTGGGCAAGTGGGGAAAAGTCATGGGTCAAGTCTCCAAAGTCAATGTATCATACTTTATCCATTACATTTAAAATAATCCATAAACTATCAAAACAACTCAAGAAAGCAACCAAAGAAAATGAGGCCAGAAATTTCTGGTCTTACACAAGGTGGGGCTGTCCTAGGGCTGAGGAAAAAGAGAGAGGGGTTTTACAAAAGAAATTTTATGCAAAAAGGCCCCCTACAACTCAAAAATTGCAAGTTTTAGCTCAAAATTCAATAAATTCGTTTCATATCACAAAAATTTGTTAAAAATCAAAATAAATTACTAAAAATTTATGTTATCACTAGATTATAATTATCATAATTTTATAGATTAAAATTAGCCCGGAAAAATTTGTATTTATTTCTAATTTAATGTATTTTCTTACCGGCTTAAAATAATATTAAAATATTGAAAAATTAGGGAAAAATTTTAAACGACCAGAATTTCATAATTAACTTATTAGCTACTAAAAACAAGCAATTACCTATCCATTTTAAGTATAATTAGCCCTAACTGCAAAATAACAAGAAAGACGGTTTTCGGAAAAATACCGAATTTTCACCGAATTTCAGGAAAACACCAAAACGACTTTTCAAGACGCTACAATCTTCCCCCCTTAAAGAAATTCGGTCCCCGAATTTAAAATAATATAGCTACGCGTACCTTCGAAGAGATGGGGATATTTCTTCCTCATCTCGCCCTCGGTCTCCCAGGTAACCTCCTCGCTGCTCGGGCTACGCCAAAGGACCTTGACGGTTGGTATAATCTTCGACCTCAACTTCTTCACCTGCCGATCCAGGATGGCCACCGGCTGCTCTGCAAAAGAAAGGTCGCGCTCTAGCTGGACTGTCGGGTGCTGAATCGCATGCGAAGGGTCGTGAAGGTACTTGCGAAGCATCGAAACATGGAAGACGGGGTGAACATCGGGAAAGCTGGGAGGAAGAGCCAAACGATAAGCAACAGCACCAACCCGCTCGAGGATCTTGAAGGGACCTACGAATCTAGGGCTAAGCTTCCCCTTTCGCCCAAAACGCATCACGCCCTTCATCGGAGAGACCCTCAGAAAAACATGGTCGCCAACTGCGAACTCTAATCTGCGACGGCGCCTGTCTGCATAGGATTTCTGCCTGCTCTGAGCCGCTCTCATCCGGTCTCGGATCAACTGTATCTTCGCTGTCGTCTCCTCAACAAGCTGCGGCCCCAAAATGCTGCTCTCGCTGAGCTCTGTCCAACAAACAGGCGATCTGCATCTCCTCCCATACAATGCCTCGAAAGGTGCCATCTGAATGGTATCCTGGAAGCTGTTGTTGTAGGAGAACTCCACTAGAGGTAAATGACGATCCCAGCTACCACCAAAGTCTAAAACGCACGCTCTGAGCATGTCCTCGAGAGTCTGAATGGTCCGCTCTGACTGTCCGTCGGTCTGCGGATGAAACGCTGTGCTAAAGCTCAAACGAGTGCCCAAAGCCTCCTGAAGTCTCTGCCAAAGTCGGCTGGTGAACTGAGTGCCTCGATCTGACACGATACAAGTCGGTACGCCATGTAGTCGCACGATCTCGTCAATATAGAGCTGAGCATACTGAGCGAAGCTGAAAGTCGTCTTCACTGGAAGGAAGTGAGCCGCTTTCGTCAATCTATCCACGATCACCCAGATGGAGTCGTACCCTCGACTGGTCCTGGGTAGACCCACAACGAAATCCATCGAAATCTGCTCCCATTTCCACTCTGGAATGGGTAATGGCTGTAGCTCTCCTGCGGGCCTCTGGTGCTCGGCCTTGACTTGCTGACAAGTCAGGCATCTCGAAACGAACTCCGCAATGTCCCTCTTCATCCCGTCCCACCAGTAGGTCTCTCTCATATCATGGTACATCTTGGTGGAACCGGGGTGGACACTATACACTGATCGGTGTGCCTCCTCAAGAATGTCGCGCCGCAATCCATCAGCATCTGGTACGCACAGTCTAGATCCATATCGTAAAATCCCCTGATCGTCAACCACGAACTCGGAAAATCTGCCCTGTCCCATCTGTGCCATGATCTCTGAGCAACGGTCGTCACTGCGCTGTGCCTCATATATACGGTCAAGCAACTGTGGGCGTGCACGAACATGCGCGAGCTGTCCCCCTGTCTGAGTGAACTCGAACTCAACTCGGCTGTCGCATAACATCTGCCAATCTGCTGACGACTGCCTCTGCACTGTGCGCAAAAAGGATAGACTACCCCCGGGCCTCCTACTCAACGCATCTGCCACCACATTGGCCTTGCCGGGGTGATATAAGATCTCGCAGTCGTAGTCTTTCACCAACTCCATCCAACGACGCTGTCTGAGGTTCAGGTCTCGCTGCTGAAATATGTACTTTAAGCTCTTGTGATCGGTGAATATCTGACACGACTCGCCGTACAGGTAATGTTGCCAAATCTTCAGTGCAAAGACCACTGCAGCCATCTCCAAATCATGAGTGGGGTAGTTCTGTTCATGCTTCTTCAACTGCCGAGAAGCATAAGCGATCACCCGGCCATGCTGCATCAAAACGCATCCTAATCCCACTCGCGAAGCATCACAGTAGACAACAAATCCGCCTGATCCCGAAGGCAAAGATAATACCGGCGCCGTAGTCAAACATGTCCGCAGCTGCTGAAAACTGCGCTCGCACTCCTCTGTCCAGACGAAAGGAACTCCCTTCCGGGTCAAACTGGTCAACGGTGCAGCTATACGGGAGAAGTCCTGAACAAAACGCCTGTAGTAGCCCGCCAAGCCTAGAAAACTACGGATCTCAGTAACCGATGTAGGTCGGGGCCACTGCTGAACAGCCTCAATCTTCTTCGGGTCCACACAAATGCCGTCTCTCGTAACCACGTGACCCAAGAATCCAACGCCGTCCAGCCAGAATGCACACTTGGAGAACTTTGCGAACAGCTGGTGCTCCCTCAGGGTCTGTAACGTAATCCGCAAGTGCTGCTCGTGCTCCTCTCTGCTCCGGGAGTACACCAAGATATCGTCGATAAACACGATGATGAACAAGTCAAGATACGGCCTGAATGTACGGTTCATCAAATCCATGAATGCTGCTGGGGCGTTGGTGAGTCCGAATGACATCACCAAAAACTCGTAGTGGCCGTAGCGCGTGCGGAAAGCTGTCCTCGGTATATCTTCCTGTCGAACTCGCAGCTGATGGTATCCTGATCGCAAGTCGATCCTCGAAAAATACCCCGCACCCTGAAGCTGGTCGAACAAATCATCAATGCGCGGCAACGGATATCTGTTCCGAACGGTAACTTTGTTCAGCTGGCGGTAGTCGATACATAAGCGCAAACTTCCATCCTTCTTCTTAACAAACAGGACCGGAGCACCCCACGGAGAAACACTCGGTCGAATAAGCCCCTTATCCAACAAATCCTGCAACTGATCCTTCAGCTCTCGAAGCTCTGCCGGGGTCATCCGATAAGGCGGTATAGAAATAGGCCCCGAACCGGGAATCAAATCAATGCAGAACTCAACATCGCGCTCAGGCGGTAGCCCGGGTAGCTCATCAGGGAAAACATCAGGGAACTCACAAACTACCGGGACCCGGTCCAACGGAACCTCTGCAGCTCGCGTATCACAAACAAACGCTAAGAATCCCTGACATCCCTTCCGCAAGAGCTGACCAGCGCGAAGAGACGAAATTAAGCTGGGAAGGGTGACACTGCGGTCTCCCTGAATAACAAGGACTGGCTCTCCCGGAAAGCTAAATCTGACTGCCTTCTCACGGCAGTCCACCGAAGCATAACAAGTGGCTAGCCAATCCATGCCCAGAAGCACATCAAAGTCCAACATATTGAGGAGTATCAAATCAACTGATGAATCCCTCTCCCCGATACGAACGGAACACAAACGAAATACAAACCGAGCGACAAACGACTCGCCTACCGGAGTAACAACAACAAGCGGCTGATCTAACGACGACGACTCACGGCCCAACATCGGTGCAAAGTGTGTAGAGACGTACGAATGTGTGGAACCTGGGTCGAATAATACCCGTGCGTCGAAAGAACAAACTGGCAAAGTACCTGTCACAACGGCATTGGATGCCTGCGCATCCTGCGGTGTCAAAGCAAAAACTCGGGCCTGTCCTCCACCGATAGCGGGCTGACCTCGACCTAGGCCTCTGCCTCCTCACCCTCTCTGAATAGGACCGCCGCGTCCACGGCCTCTCGGTGCACCTAACTGGCGTGGAGCATCACCTGGGGTAGGAAGTAGGGCTCTCTGAGGAGGGGGTGGTGATGGTGGTAGGGTCACATGCGGAACTGTCGCTGCTCCCTGTCGTCTCACCGAACAGTCTCTGACAAGATGGTGCAGACTCCCGCACCCAAAACATCCTGGCGACGGCTGCTGCCCCTGGGGATAAGAACCATATAACTATCCCCGCCCAAATCCTCTGCCAGGCCTATCTCTCGGAAAGAATCTGGCGCGCTGCCTCTGAGACGGTACATCGGTGCGCATCCTCTTCGGCCCAGAAACGGCCGAAGTCCGTGATATGCGTGCCTCCATCCGCAATGCCGTATCCATAGCAGCTGAATAGGTGTCGTAGTGCTGGGCGCCAATGGCAAGATATAGCTGGGCATCAAGTCCCTGTACGAACCTCTTCACCATCTTCTCCTCGGTATCCACCAAATACTGAGCATATCGGGATAACTGTATAAACTGGATGTCATACTCAGACACCGTCATCCCAGGTGTCTTGACTAAGGCCTCGAAGCTGCGAGCTCTGGCGTCACGAACGCTCTCTGGAAGGAAACGGGCCAGAAAGACCGCTGTAAACTCGACCCAAGTCATAGGCGGTAGACCTGCAGCTCGACCTCTCAAGACTGACTCCTACCATGTCTGCGCGAGACCCTCTAGTCGGAAACTCGCAAGCTCTACCCATCGATCATCCGAACATCTCAGCGAACGGCAGATCCTGGCTAAACTATCAAGGAACGTCTGTGGGTCCTCCGCTGCCTCGGTGCCTGTGAATACTGGAGGTCTCAGCCTCATGAAATCCTGTAGTGAAACCGGAATGGCCACGGTGGTAGTAGTAGGAGCAGGTATCATGGTCGTCTGTGATGTAGTAGGTACGTCATCCGGCCTCGGTGTACGACTGGCTGCAACTAGGGATCCTACCATCTGACGCAGCTCCTGCATGTCTCCCATCATCTGTCGCAACTCCTCCATACCGGTCTCGAGCCTATCCATACGGCCTGGGGAAGGTGGATCGGTCAGTCCCTGCGGCGTAGGCATACCACCCTGCTCAGTCCTAGTCTCGGATGAGCCAGCTCGAATCTCGTCTCTGGCGGCAGCCCTCTGGGCCCTCGTAGCCTTCGGCGGCATAGTGGCTGTTACAGGAAAATGGATAGTAAGGACAGTGCAATAGGATTATAGGATACACGGAATTGAAGAAGGAAATTTCCAAGCAAGTATCCTAAAGTCACTTAGGCGGAGTACCGTATCGTAAGTATGCCGCGGACATACGCACGCTACGTTACCCTGCTTAAGTCACTTACTCCATCTACCAAGGGTCATCCTACACTCAAAAAGGTAAAACCTATCGCTCTGATACCAACTTTGTCACGACCCGCAGGGTACGGAACCTGACTGGCACTTAAGTTTACGAAACGTCTAAAGGCGTCCGTAAAATAAGTAAGCCAAAGCCCAGAAAACAAAACCAATTAAGCAAAAGAGTGAAGAAAACCCAAACATTTGAAAACAAGTTATCAAATAAGTCATGTAAAACCCTTTTTAAAAACAATACCAATTTTTCCGAAAATTTCGGCAGAGTCTCCTTTGTAAATACTGGCCCCCAAAAATGGGTACAACAAGAATATATGTAAAACCAACAAATAAGGCATCCCCAAGCGGGAGCTAGCTCTTCGCCATAAGGCGGTCACAAATCCCACGCAATATAAATGACAACAAGCATAATAATCATAAGGAAGCATGAAAAAGTAGCATGTCGGCTCAAGTGAGCTCGACCCCAAAATACAGCAATAAATCCACAAACCTCACAGTCTCATCTCTAGGTCAATATACAATAATCTGGTAGAAACAGTAGATGGAGTACACTAGATACAAGAATATACAAGGTGGTACAAAATAATAACATAACCCACCTATGAGCAAATCTCGAGCTCAGGCAAAAGAGGCAAAAGGACAAGTGCGCCCGCCGCTACTGAACTGACGGAGCGGACCTGCAAAACACTATGGCACAACGGGGGTGAGTTGCCAACTCGTGAGTAATAAATAACATCTACAAAGGCTATCGTATGCATGCACACAAGCATCCTGGCATCTATAATACAGGTATGACTGGATGCACTAGCAGGTGTGTATATAACATCAGTGTACTAATATGTATGAAACATGAATATCTGAGGTCTCAATAGGTATATATAAGAAATATTTTATCTCTTTTTGTTTTTGAAACTCTTTTAGAATGCCAGCATAATGTCAATGAATCGACGAAAAACGGTGCCCAGCAACGACACTCAAAAGCTGTCTCAAATCTCATAAATGTATCTCTGGCCTCAGCCGTCCGGCTGACCCATCTCAAATATCAATATCTCATCATCTAGCGGCCACGGTCGGTATCCTCTGGATATCCGCCGTCCCAAACAGTCACCGGTAGGTAATCCTTCCCCTGCCAGGCTCAACGTCATCACCACATTCCTCTTGCCCCGGGGTACCTTACCGGGCCCACCATGTACCCGTGCCGGTTCCTCCACTCCTCGACACGGATTTCCAAATTCACAGCAAACTCATGGTGGACGACACTTACATCACTAGAAAACCGCAATTTACATATTTAAAAAATATAATAAGTTTAGAAATTTTGCGGCTTTCCCCCGAAATCCAGCAATATCATAAAATCTCAAGAAATCCTCATAAGTGCATATATCAATGATAATGAATGCGTATGATATCAATAATCAAGTTGCGATGTGCGATTAATGTATTAAGCATGAACAATTAATATGATGAAGTTCATGCACATGAATAGCAATACTACGGTTTCATTTTTTAGGAATTAAAGGCAATAGTACCAGTTTAAGTATCAATTAGTAAAAGGTTTCAATTTAAAAGTTATCTAGTGTGGTGGCATGGCAATTACCAGGGTGTGTGTGTAAACATGAATAGTGCTCGTGCTGCATATAAAAACCCTGGTAATGGTGCAGGTGTCCTATAAAATGGTTTCGTATAGGTATGTCAATATAATGCATGGATGCAGCAAATAGTCAATTAAGTATTTCACCCGTAATTACTAACATTACTAAGGATTTGTAAGTTACTAAAACTATCGGGCGGCTTGCGCCATCCAACGATAGTCCCCCGTAGATGTTACATGTACTCACCGGGATCCCTAGCTAGCTGTGTCCAATCACCGCCTTTCCCTTTCGCGTCGCGTCTGACATCTCCGCGACCGAACCTGGAATTTACATCAATACCAAATATAAGGTTACATATCAAGAACGACGCAAAACCCCAACGAAACTACTAAAGTTCGCTAGCTAGGTACAACGTGCACAAAGTGCGCGGAACACACGCGAAAATCGCAAAAACTGCCAAAAAAACGCCGATTTGGTCGCCCGGCAAAACTAAAACCCGACTACCCAAAAATCCGCACTCACGCATCCTAAAAGTCGTAGGACAAGCCATTACAATCATCAAGATATCAAAAATGATTCATCACATAATTTTTATACAAAACTAGTAAGCATTTGCATTCCAAAATCGGTGCAAAAATCGCCGATTTGCGACAAAACGACTACAATAAAGCATAATTACCCAAGCACACTACAAGCAATCCACACACACTAATTACAACACAATAGCAATGATTCCAATCCTATTATCCATAAACAACCATTCTTGGATTCATAACCTAGCAAATTCCAATCAATTTCCACACTTGAAAACTTAATTTAGCACAACAAAAGCCCACATAAGAAAATTAACCTCTTAGATTAGGTTAGCAAAATACTAGATAACAATTTAGGTCTAAACAACTAAATAATGTTTTCTAAACCCTAATCAACTCACTAATCAAGCTTCAAATACCATTTTCCATACACTAACCCTCTCTTGAAATTCCTAAAACGACAATTACAACTAAAATCGAACTTTTAAAGTTAACTAAATTAACACAATTAGAAGACTACATAACAAGGTAACCATATAGATTAGTTCATTAACAACTAGATTAACTATAAAACAACCTAATTAATTATCATGGTTCAAAACCCTAGCTAAATTTTCCAAGCATAACCTAAGAAAACTAGATTAAAACTACACTAAATTAACACTAAACCATACAATTAAAGGAATTTTGCAAAAGAAAGTAACTTGATGAGAATTATACCTCTTGATCTATGGATCAAGCAAGAAAAGTTTGCTCCAATTGATGGCCTCAAGCACCAAGATTCAAGCAAGAATGGCTAAGGAAAATGATAACATAAGGATTTGTTTGGATTTTTGAATAAAGTGTAGATTTTGATGTGGTTTTTTTGAAGAAAATTGAAGAAAAATGAAAAGAAAAGAGATGAAGAAGAGGAGGGTTCAGTTTCGGCCAGAATGAGGTAAGGGGGAGGGTGTGGGCAAGTGGGGAAAAGTCATGGGTCAAGTCTCAAAGTCAATGTATCATACTTTATCCATTACATTTAAAATAAATCCATAAACTATCAAAACAACTCAAGAAAGCAACCAAAGAAAATGAGGCCAGAAATTTCTGGTCTTACACAAGGTGGGGCTGTCCTAGGGCTGAGGAAAAAGAGAGAGGGGTTTTACAAAAGAAATTTTATGCAAAAAGGCCCCCTACAACTCAAAAATTGCAAGTTTTAGCTCAAAATTCAATAAATTCGTTTCATATCACAAAAATTTGTTAAAAATCAAAATAAATTACTAAAAATTTATATTATCACTAGATTATAATTATCATAATTTTAGAGATTAAAATTAGCCCGGAAAAATTTGTATTTTTTTCTAATTTAATGTATTTTCTTACCGGCTTAAAATAATATTAAAATATTGAAAAATTAGGGAAAAATTTTAAACGACCAGAATTTCATAATTAACTTATTAGCTACTAAAAACAAGCAATTACCTATCCATTTTAAGTATAATTAGCCCTAACTGCAAAATAAAAAGAAAGACGGTTTTCGGAAAAATACCGAATTTTCACCGAATTTCAGGAAAACACCAAAACGACTTTTCAAGACGCTACAATCTCAACCTCTTGGGCTCAGTTTAATAATATCGAGTACATACCACAGCATCGGTGGTCCGGCCGTAGAAGGGCAAACCCAAACCTCACTAATGGCGCCGTAGAACTGCCGCAAACCCGAAGGTTCAAAGGCTTTCATACGGTCATTATATCGAGTTAGGGTTTCATTCTTCTAGAGGGACCATAGAATTGCATGCATGTCTTTTCAACTACTTTAAACTTGGAATAATAGGTTTCTGATATTCGATCGTCTCTGTCGACTCCCAACGTCTCCGTGTGAAGTCGTCTCTAGCTGGAATTAATCTATCTGATGACCTCGCAACGGGTAGGCGAACGATCCACATGTCCTAGTCATTCATCCTTGATGACTAGCGACCTTCTATCATCTCTTAGTATAACTCGTTCTGCACTAACTCCAGCATCTGGGGCAATATCTCGCCGTTCGCAGCAATAACTGGCCCGCTCGTCTGCACGCTGAACAGTGCCTCGACCATCATGAATAAGCAACACACCAACGGTCATCAAAATATGGCTGGCCTCTATCATTGGCTCAATCCTCTAGTGTCGATCAGCACATCCAAGTAACCTAATAAAGGCGATCGGCCAAACGCTCGTGGCGCGGAAATACAGTAAAAAGACACATCTCTGCAATCGTGTGTCGCCGGAATTTTGCCCTGGTCAGTCCTCGTTCGTGACGAGCTCGTGCTGACCGCGACTCTAGCTGTAGCTCTCCCTGCCCGTAATCGTGGCAGCAAAACCATAACTGGTACTTATGAGGCTAGATCGGAATGAATATAATACTGAGCAAAAAAATGTACATCCTAAGGCTTCTTAAGTGAAGTAGCGTATCGTAAATATGTCGCGGAACATACCTACGGTACGTCACTCTACTTTAGTCACCTATTCCATCAACCAAGGGTCATCCTACGCTCCGAAGGTAAAACCTCGCTCTGATACCAACTTTGTCACGTCCCGAAAGTACGGAATATGACCGGCACTTAAACTACGAACGTCTCGAGGCGTACGTAATCTAAGTAAGCCGAAAACCCAGAAACCCAAACCAAGAAAAATAGTAGAGTGAAGGAAAACCAATTTAAAACAAGTAGTTTTAATAGCATAAGCCGAATTATGCGGTTTTAAAAAAACATCAAATATTTCCCGAAAATTTCGGCAGAGTCTCCTTTGTAAATACTCGCCCCCAAACGGGATACAACATGAATAGTATACGAAATCAATAAAAAGGCATCCCCAAGCGGGAGCTAGCTCTTCGTCAATCGACGGTCACAACCACACAAGCAAGATAATATACAACGCCAACGGCGAGGATCAAAATTCAAAAGGAAACTCAAAACCATAAGAAAACCACAGAAATATAACGTGCGACTCTAAGGTCGAAGGAATAACATCACTGGTCTCTATCTCAAAATAAAAACATATTTGGTTGATGGAACTTCTAGATACAACCGAATAATAATATACAAGATATATAATGGGGATACGATACAAGTAAACCCACCTACTAGAAAATCACCCGAAGGAAACTATGCCCGCAAGCCGTAATGAAAGCTGTAGGGCAAACCTGCAAGAAACTGGGGCACAACGGGGGTGAGTTGCCAACTCGTGAATAGAAAAACATCTATGAAAAGAAATCGGATAAATAACGCATTCCTAGGTCAATGATCATAATATATCCTCAAATATATAACCAGCAACCCAAAACAATGGTTAGGGCAAATATCTAACCCAAGTGTAATTCCATGTGCCCGTGTCAGTGCCTCAGGTAGCAATGTATCATATGGAAGATGTATGAATGCATGGAACATAATGCATGTACTGAAGAAAACTGCTTTCATAAATCAGTGAGATTTCTGTATTTTAAAAGTGAGGTACCATAAATGAAATCAGCATAAAACAGTGCCCAGCATCGACACAAAATAAGTGTCCAAATATCTCGATATCTCTGTACCTCAATATTTCAAAATCTCAATATCTCAATCACAATATCTAGGGCGCCGTCAATCCAGACCGGCCCCTACCATCCATCTCAAGACCACGACGGTATCCTCCGGATATCCGACGCGTCGGGTAAAGTCACGGGTAGGTAGTCTCCCCCTGCCAGGCTCATCGTCGTCACCACGAGCTTCTTGCCCCGGGGTACCTTACCGGGTCCACCATGTACCCGAAACGGTTTATCCAACTTCTCGAATCGGGTCTCGAAATCCATCAGCAAACTCATGGTGGACTACTCATACATCATGGGAAAAACCGCGCTTTTCATTTAAAAAGAGAAAGAAGAAGTTTGTATATGTTTTGCGGTTTTCCCCAAATCCAGAAAATCTCATGGAAATCCGAATCCAAAACCTCAATAGCACGTAAAAAGTGAATATATGCATGAGAATCCATGAATGCGGCATAACAATGAATAACAGTATTCATAAAGTAGCAGGTAATAACTACAATGTCTAGACTAACATATAAGGCAAGTACACTAATATCATGTCTAAACTATTAGCTAACGGACTATGTCAAGCAATAATATTTTCTAAGGTGTACGTGACATGGCAATTACCGATGAAGATGTGTGTGAGCCGGCAAGTAAGTGTACGTAGTACATACGCATCATCGGTAATGGTGCTGGTGTCCTAACCACAAGATATCAACAGTAGAATATGAAGCATAATATAAGCATGTGATGCGGAGCGAACAACAATAATGAGCGGGAGCTGAATACTAGACGCAACGATAACTAATCTGCATTAACCTAATATAAGTCCTACAATGGTGCCTTTTTAAATAACATGAATCGTGGGGTTTTGAAAATAGAGGGCTACGGTGTTTTTAAGAAAAGATATATTTTTTGAAATATCCGTAGAATCCCTTGACTTGTCTTTTAAAATACGCACGATTCGTAAGCTTTGAAATAGGTAGGAACCGAATCTAATCTAACAACTAACTAAACTAAAAGGCTAAGCTACAAGCTAGACTACAGGTAAGGAAACCGCCTAACATCTGAGTCGATACATATACATACCTGTATATATATTAGTCGGTGATCCCGCCTCAATAATATCATATCCGATACCATATCTATAATCAGACATCCCAAGTCAAGAGTGCGGATCAATCATCAAGATATAGCTCGTACGTAAATCTGTCGGACAGCATCCCCAAATCTGGTTACGGGTCAATATCATATTCCTCACACTATTTCTCTGGTATCCTCTTTATCCAAGATCATAGTCTAGGGTACTAATCTATGCCTAGTACAATACTAATATCCTCAATATACTCATGATATGACTACTGGTCGACAATCTTGTACAAACCAATATCGTCAGCACATATCATCATCAAGGGGTATACATCGCCCGATACGGCCTAATATCAATATCCTAGCATATCATGCCTCATATCACAATCACATGTCGACCATTTTATTTATAATACTATTCACCCGTATCGCCGCCTTAAGATCCGCTATAACACCAGGACGTACCTCAAGTACGAATCCTGCCATATCACCAATATCACAACCTCAACACAAATCTCATCGACTCATCTCCATCCCAAGTATCATCCTCAAATCCGTATGTGAACACATAGTCCCATACCCATGTGAACACATAACTATATATATTCTCATAAACACAAATGGAAGAAGAATGTATGCAAGTATGGGTGGGTGTGTGCATGTATGGTGCGACCACTACTCTAAGGTTTCGCGATACTAAACCATCCATATTTATCATTAATAAACTCAAATAAAATATAATCAATAAATGTGTGTATACGTATTCGTATACATCACCACGAACTGCGGGGGTGCTATACGCCATCCACCCGACTTATCCCCGTATATATAAATCTACGCACCTGGTCCTCGCTCGCCGGTGCCGACGTCGCCACGCGCTTGCTTGTCGTCTCGAAGTCCACATGAGGTACCTACATATCATAACGTACCATATCACATTAAAATCCGACTCATGATCAAAACGACGCACGAATCCCACATAGGTCAAAACCTATGGTTGTTTTCACAAATCGACCCAAAAACCCTCGACGTCGGCGTGCAAATGCCAAACCATCGAGAAAACTCCCAACACACTCATTTGTACAATTACAAGCACTAATTATAATATAAAATAGCTTAAAATTCACAAAAACCCCAATTTCACTTAAAAAGTCATTTTTCCGAAAATCTAGCAAGCACAAATCACCGTTTTAGTACAAAACTCGATGTATAAACGAATCTAGCGGCCATAATACTTATTAAACATCTTAAATAAGTCATATAACCCATAACCACAATTTAAGCTCATCAAACTATATACGTTCAAAAAAAACTAGTTTGCAATTTTACCCAAATTTCAACCATTTTAGCAAAAAAAAAGCATAAACAACAAATTTAGCTCGGATTTTCTTGATCTAAAATTTTAAAATACAATTTAAAATGTTGATAATACCATGGATACCCTAATTAGATTTTAAACTCACTCATTTCCACCAATTCTAAAAACCTAGTTTGCAATATTTATACAATTATAACAATTTTAAATTAACAATTTGCAAACTCGCAATTAGATTAGTTTTTGCAAGCATTAACATGATAATCATCTCATGGTAAATTTAAGCAAGTAACAACCACTCTAATTGAATCTAAACCCTAACTTTTGAATCCAAAACCTTCTCTTGAAAATTCAAGTCTTGAAATTGAATCCAAATTAAACCCTTCCTTAACCTAGTTTGAAGTAATAACAACAATTTAACAAAAGCTCAAGATTTATACCTCACAATATTTGAGATCTAGCATGAAAATCTTGACCTCCAATATGCTAACTCGCTCCAAGAATCATGCTAGTATAGGCTAAGGAGAAATGGGTAGGGATTAGATTTGAATTTTGTGGGATTTTTGCATTGATTTTTGAGTGAAATTTGATGAATTTTGAGGGGAAATGAGATGAGAATTTTAGTGGGGCTGCACAATGGAGGGCTCGGCCAGAATTAGGAGGATGAGGAGAGAGAGTGAGGTGTTGAAAATGATGGGGAAAAAACAAAGCCCAAACCTCTATGTTATAACATATTCAATTCCCTTTTAATTTCTTGTATTCTTTTCTCTTCATTGACTTTTCAAGTGGGGAAAAATGAGGGGAGGGCTGCTGATTTCAGCCACAAAAGGGGAGAGGGTGAGGGTGTGTGGGTGTGGGTATGGGTGTGGGATGAGGGAAAAAGATAAATACTATACCCCCAAACATCCGTTTACACTAAATTCACTATTTAAGCCTTTTTTCTTCAATAATTTTTTAAACCGTTTTGGCAAACGATTTCGTTTCAAAAATCACATGATAAAATTTTATTTAATGTTTTATGATGCACAAAATTTATTTCAACTCATTCCAATTTGTAATTTACCCTAATTAAATATATTAGTGACGGCTTAAAATAATATTAAAATTATTAATCTCGGAAAAATTTTCAGAAAATTTGAAATTTCACCAGTGGTTCAATAAACACCAAATACTAGCAATTACATAGCTAGAATATGTATATTTAATTTTATAATAAAGATATTTGTATTTTGACTTTTACAGAAAACCCCCTTATTTTACCGTTTTTTCGAAATTTCACCGAATCGATTATCAAAACGTTACAGACTGCCTCTGGGAGGGCTTTTGATCCCTATCGGTCGTAGTAGGAAGCTACCAGCCAAGGATAGCCGAGCAGGGTAACCGTTGGGCTGCCTCTAAGGAGGACTTTTGACCCTTAGCGTTGGAGAGGCCGTAGGAGGCCTACTAAGGATAACCGAGCAGTGAAGCTGCGCGGTTGCTTCTTGGCGAAGGCTTTGACCCCTGGCGTTGTGAGTAGGGAAGCTACCGGCCAGGGATAGCCGAGCAGGGTAGCTGCTGAGCTGCTTCTAAGGACTTTGATCCTTAGCGTTGGAGAGGCCGTAGGAGGCCTGCTAAGGATAGCCAGGCAGTGAAGCTGCGCGGTTGCCTCTTGGCGAAGGCTTTGATCCCCGGCGTTGCGTATAGGGAAGCTACCGGTCAGGGATAGCCGAGCATGGTAGATGCTTGGCCGATTCTTCATGAGGTTTCGCCTGACCATCCATTTGCAGGTATGGGGAACAGGGATGGTCGCGGCGACGTGCGCGTAGCATGCGCATTGAATGTATGGGGCGGCGAAGCGTCAGAGTCACGTCGTTTCGATTCTGCCAGAGAAGGCTCAACGATTGCCGCGTGGCAGCGACTTTTTGGGCGAAAACGGGCGACTGTTGAGTCCCGTTAGGACGCAGTGGGCTATATAAAGCTGAGGGAGCGCTGGTCCTTCTTTTCTTCGTAAACATGTCGTCGAGAATGGAAGACTTCCCCTTTACTATCCCCGATATTATCCACTTTGAAGACGTATACCTCTATGACCAGAACTGCACTGAGGACACGGTGTAGTTGGTCTACGGGAACATCGAAGACCACTTCGGCCGGCCGCTCCCCCGGCGCTCCCCCCTACTGCAGCTGCTGATGTACTCCATCTGGAGGGCGTTGCCGGGGTTTTACAACCCCTTGTCCGAGCAGCTCTACGACGAGGCCGTAAGCAAGCTGCGGTCTCTGAAGCGCTTCGGCCTGATCTCCGCGAGTCAGCTGGCTCGCACGGAGGCGCTCGTCCGTGAGTGCTACGAACTGAGGCTCGAGGTCAACGCGCGTGGGGAGAATCGAGGGCTGAGGTTGGATCTCGCGAGGCCTCGGCTGGCGGAGATCTTTACTGAGTACCATGAGCAGTGCTCTCTGTACCCCCTTCCCCCGCAGCTGTAATTTTCTTTTTCTTTTTGTATGTATGGCTGAGGAGCCCATAATACATTTTTGAATAAATGAGACATTTCCTTCTTTTTCGCAATGTTCCATTGATCTTTATTAAATTTACAACAGACCCTAGGAAGAGTTTACATTGCCCTAAAAAAAGTACATGCTAATAGATGACCTTATTAGCGTGGCCCGAGCTCCCCGGAGGCTTGTTGGTCTCCGTGCCCTGCACCGGATACGGGGCTCCCTGGGCTCCGGACTGGTCATCTTCCAAAACGAGCATGATCTGGCCGATGGTCAGCTCGGCGGGAGGGGGACGCTGCTCCTGCTCGCGGTCGCCCAGCCGCTTATCCCTCAAGTAGGCGGCGAGGTGCCCCGATTGGATGAGCTCCTCGATGTAGTCCCGGAGTTGCTTACAATCCTCCGTGGCGTGGCCCAGCGTCCAGTGGAAGGCGCGGTAGGGGCCCCGGGTTCGCTTTGAGGCCTGACGCGGGATTGGAGGGAATTTGAAGAACCCCTCGTCCTGGGCCTCCTCTAGTAACACTGTGAGGGAGACGTTGAGCGGGGTGTACTCCTGGAACTTCAGGTGATAGGGCTGCTGGCGCTCTGGCTTCTCTTCCCGAGCCTTCTTCTTCTGGTCGGACCGTTCCGCTCGAGGAAGGTTTGCGTTCACCTCGGACTCGAGCTGGATCTCGCGCTCGGTCTATGCCTTGACCTCGGCCATAGTCTTAGGCTGTGCCAACGCAAAGGAGCGCAACCACTCCTTGTGCCTAAGACCAGATCTGAGCACCGTGATGACGGTCTTGTCCCAGTGCTGGGGACCTCGAGGAGGGCGTTTGTCACGACCCAAAGTTTGGCCCGTGACCGGCACTTAACCACGTAACATCTACAGGCGTAACGCGACTAAGAGAACCGAAAACCCAGAAATCAAACCAGTAAAAGTATAGAGTGCTTTAAGTTTAAATGGAAGCATTTACAACATGTTAAGAAATCTAAGTAACCAATCACCCAGATATCAAATACGACGCCGTAGCGATGATCAAGAGCAACAAGTGAGAACATCACAGATAGAATAAAACTGCATAAGAAAAGTCGGCTCACAACGAGCTCGACACCAGAATACCAATAATATACATCATCGTCCTCACACTGTCTCTAAGTCAAATACATATATGGTTGATGGAGATTACTAGATACAAAAGTGTGTACAATAAAGGTAACCAGATACCACAACCCACCTAACAGCAAAACAGCTCACGCACCAACTGTGGTAGTATCTGTAGCCAAAAGATGTAAAGAAACAGCCTGCCGCGACTACTCCGAAGGGCAACCTGCAAATACTGTGGCACAACAGGGGTGAGTTGCCAACTCGTGAATAGAAATAACATATAAAGGTAATCGCGAGCATGCACGTACTGCGCTACTCTAACATATGCCAGCAGATGATATCAATGCGAGATAAGCAGTATGTGCAATAATCATGCAAGTGCTGTATAAGGTGATATAACTACTGGATAAGATGCAATAATGAATTCTGAGCATGGGAATATAACATCTACACGGAATGTCAATGTGGAATAAATATATATATGCACCGCAAATCACAACAACCCAGACGCCGGCACTCCCATCGGCCCTCAAATCCTGTACATCCCTGAGAATCACAAGTTCCCAACATCGGCACCCAAATATCATAAATACTCGTGTCTAGCATCGACACGCAAATCCTCCTTTATCGGGCATCCGTCTGTCCAGGTCAGCCCCCTCTCTCAAAATATTGGGCATCCGTCAGTCCGGATCAGCCCTATCTCAATATATCGGGCATCCGTCAGTCCGGGTCGGCCCTCTCTCAATATATCGGGCATCCGTCAGTCCGGGTGAGCCCTCTATCAATATATCGGGCATCCGTCAGTCCGGGTCAGCCCTCTCTCAATATATCGGGCATCCGTCAGTCCGGGTCAGCCCTCTTTCAATATATGACACTCTAGCAACGAGAAAACACAAGGTGGGCGCACCGAAATATCACATCAAGGGAACCGGGTTTTTAAATAATTACATCTTTGAAATAGCCAAGGTTCCCAAATCCAGAAATCACATGTAATCCAAACCAATATGCAAGTCAATGCGATGTGATATGTGCATCAAGTATGAATATCATGTCAAGTCACATAAAGATGAGCTACAACATAATGATCATGGAGATTCTACAGTGTGAGTGTCATGGCAATTACAAACGGTGTGTATGTAACATGCAGGATAGTGCTCGTGCAACATGAATCGTTAGTAAGGGTACGGTGTCTATCAATTCTAGTTTATATACATATAGCAGGGAATGCGGTATGCACTAAATAGTAGACATGAACAGTCAATGTATAGGAATATAGCTATAAGGTCCTATCAACCCTGACGTAGAACGCCATGCGGGCGATATCCCCATAGATGTTAAATCTAATCACCGTAGTCTCTCGCAAGGTATAGCTGATGACTTGTTTCCCCTTCTTCGCGGCGCCCGTCGCACTCGCCTGCGAACCTAGAATTCCACAGAATATCATGCATAAGCTCAAAATCATACAAACACGACATTTAAGGTCAACTAGAAACCCATTGATTAGTCAAAAATATTGCATATTTTAGCCGGCAATTTCCTCATCATTTGCATTCATATAGAAGTGTTCGGCATTCATATTTCACATATTAGCAAAACAGTCGCAAAATATCAGATTGCATGTATTAGACTCTAAAACCGACACTATAAAGGAAATTGACCGCATTTCATGGCATCGCATCATCCCTATATTGCGCAACACTTGTTTTGAGATCTGTGCAGGAAAATCCAGAAGTAAAGCCAAAAAACTTACAGGTGCTGATCAAACATTACGCCAACTCAATGGTTTAAGTTCTGGTACCAATTCAAAAGGCAAAACAAAAATCAACATATCAAAGAAAGGCCCAAGTATCAACCCAAGACCACACCAGAAGAACCAAGCTACAAGGACCTTACTTGGCCGCGGAACCGCGGCCAAAGCCTGTTGCGCCACGGCAGCGCCCCGGCCTCGTACTCGAGGCCAAAATGCGGAATCAAAATTTTTCCTTACGTGGAAACCGGCGCTGCCGCGGACAATGAAAACACGGATCGTTAACCATTAACCTATACTAGCTATCAAGAGATGGGAAGAGAAGTATACCGAGTGATCCGAGTCCTCCGGTCTTCTCGTCATCGTCCCGATCTCCCGCGGAAAGTCTTGTCTCCATATCGTCGCCTCCTTGCCGGAAGGGCACCACATCGCCTGCGTCTTTTACGGGCTCCCGCCTCAATACCGAGGCAACTCGAGCATGAAGCCGGCAAGTCGACATGCCCAAGATGTGTTGTAGAATGTAGTGTAGGATGCGCTTTGTCTTAATGGGGTTAAGTTGCCTTGATGGAGGAATCAACAAGATATGAACTTGGGGATTTATGGTAGCTATGGAAAAAATGAGATGGATGATTAATTTCCCACACCAAATGAACCTCTCTCATTTTTTTTTCTCCTCCAAATTGTGGCCGGCCATTCAAGCTTAGAAAGGGTGGAAGGAAAAAGCAAATCATGAAGGGAGGTGAGTGTAGGATAAATCAAGAGGTGACCACAAACAAACATCAACCATGCTTAATTCACATCAAACCCAAAACCTTTCATATCACCATTAAAGCACCATTATGGATGAAAAACAAAAGATGCTTATCTTAATGAATACAAGTGCAAGAAACCCCTCCACAATGTGTTATTTGCAAACTTGCAAATAACCCCCTCCATCGGAAAAGTCCGGCCGAGAAAGAACAAAGGAAAACCGGCCGGAACGGAATGCAAACTGGCAACTCCAGAAAACTGGTCCCGTAATAAATTACAGGAAAACCCCGATACTGTGCATACACACCCGCATCTGTATTCCGACCGGATACAAATGCAATGAGACAAAATCTACACTGTACTAAACTAGGATCCGGCTTAAACCAAAACCGGCTAGTAATATCCGTTCGATCCTGATCCGTGCAATAACGCACGTATCAGATCGAACCCTGCCATATAACTATACGACCACTAGTACAAAACTGTCCGATCCTGATCCGTGCAATACCGCACGTATCTGATCGGACCCTGCCATATCTCCATACGGCCTCTACAGCGTTTCGCCCGAAAGCTTGAGTAACTGAAAGTGTGGTGGACTCTAAAGACTCGTCAATACTATGGCTGTGGATTTAACCACTAGCACGTCAGAGGTATTAGCCAATACGTGACGGGCCACCAGCTATTGACCAAAAGGGACGTCGATGAGCGAACTCATCCTGACACCATACTGAGCCTGTCAGTGACAATATCCGTACAGTCCGGTCCGTTCGTCTATGAGCATCGCATGTCGGGCCTAGGGGGTTGGTAAAAGTCAGACCCCCAAAAGCGGTACAAGTCGTGTCGGAGTGTAGCCCAGAACGCCCTGAGATACTACTGGAATACCTACCAGTAAATCTCCTGCCTCGGCCGAGGGCTTTGCGTAATGGCTCTCCTAGACACAGCGCGACTTCACCCCCAATACCGGGAGAGACGAACCCCTGAAGATCCGCTCACTGCCTCCATGTGGCTCGGGACTGTACCCAACTAAAACCTGTTTGCATGACTCCTTTGAGCCGTGGTAGGGTAGTAATCAAAGCACGGTGGGAACTCACACGAGACAAATGACGATCTCAGGTCGATGAACTAACCTGTACACATGTCACCAGGGAACTGCTATCTGACGTCTGGTATAAGACCAACTAGCAGGTTCCCAGCGAGTCCTGTTCGGTGTACTCATAACCCAATGAGCACCTGTATACATCTTAGGTGAACCAACTGACACCAGTGGCTTGTGAGACCGGCCACCGCCCCTCGTCGGGGTCTCGACTGTATACAGTAGTCTACTAATGGAGTATCGATGCCCTGTCTCGAAACTCCTACGACTAGGGACCTTTTAAGGATGTGCTTATAGACTACCAGCTCCCACGTACATGATCGCCATCATACTGCTGGTAGTCAAGCAAGAATCCTAGGGGCTCTATCAACGTGTAATAGCGACATGTCAGGTCACCTAAAGCAGTACACGATGATAAAGATAAACCAGATAGCATACTATCATCTCAAGTAAGACTGTCCTACCGGGATAGGTCCTCCCTCAATCATTGCAATCACGTGCCTGTGATCCAATAATTGACTCTGAGGGCACTATCTCCAACAATCTCCCACTTGCACTCAAGGCTAATTATTGCGATGCCGCATACTCACAGCCCGTGTGATACCGAACACCCAACTCCTCTACTAGTCAATCTCACAAAACCCGTTTGCGAAACTATTGCGTTCGAGGAATAGCCTCAGTGAGTGGATCCACAGGATGTTTCTTTCTATGTCTCTCTATATCTCAAGTTCGCGGAGAAAGCCATCTCCCGAAATGAGCAATACCTGTCTTAGAATGTCTGGATGTCTGATGGGACCTAGCTCATAAATGAACTCCAAATCCAAACTTCTTAGACTGTATCGACAACTGAACTTAATCAGTATCCTGCGCCATGCCACCCTCAGTATTGCCTTGGACCACCTATCCAAAATACTTCCCCTCGTCAGAAGGGAAAACTATAACTCTGACAGCCACTCTGCCATCCATGTCACCTTGGAAGCCTGGAGTGATAACCGTCTCTTAAAAGAGGCTGCCGTTATCATATCCCTAGAACATTAACTTATGTTCTAAAACTGCTTCCGACTGTTTCTCCAGGATTGGATTAATATCAACTTATTGCACCTACTGCAAGAACAACATCTGGTGTGGTACTTGACATCTCATGATTGACTCAATTTCCTAAGCAAGTGATCTGCCAATCATGCGTATCCATCTCCCCTTTAGTCTGTAAGACACCTTTAGAGAGGGTGACTCCATCACCTGCAGGTACCCTACCGTGCCAGGAGTCGTCCATTCCAAATACTCTTAGAATGCTGTCAAAGTACCCTGATCTGGAAACCACCCAAATCTAGATCTAAAACCATAGATCCAGTAACCAGTATGTCCGATATAATGTCCAAGTCCTTTGTGGAGAAACCACTGTGTGACGACCAAAGTATAACCGGTCGTAGTATAGAAATATCACTTCCTACTACCTTCTCAACAGATCCATCCCCTATTCTGATGACGTCAAACCTATGACTGTCACATCAGAAATAGATGATCTATCTCCGCTACATCTGCTTCAGTCTATAAATAGACATAAGCCTGATGTTCACCAATGCTTCCGCTGCTCCCACTTACTACGACAACCCTCTGGCAGAGTCATATAGACGTGCACTTCTAAAGCTAGTTTAGAACGACGCTATACTCATCCTCCTGCCGGGTCTCACAGCCTGGAACAACAACAATGGCAAGTGTGGGTAAACAAGAACTTCCCTGTCACCGTCCTTGAGGCTACCGGAGTACCTCTCGGGTGCCTGAAGTTACCCACCTTATCTGCGGAGTGGCCAATGGAATGTCAAATCAGATTGAATCTTTAGGTTCCTTATCAAATCTTCAGTAATCGTTTGCGGTTCTGGAATCACTTCCAGTTCTACCATACTCCCACTACTGTTTTTGAAAAAATCCATTTTTAATAAAACTGTGGCGAGTCTAGAACAATATTTCTATTGATCTGCCAGATGGTAGAAAGTCAACCCTCGTCATAGCCTGGGTCAACCCACAAACAGCCATTACAGAAACGTGCCTTGAGTTGTCCAGTGTCTGGTTTTAATCATAAGCCGGACAACTCCCCGTACCTTAACAATGTCAAGATATGAACTGTTCTATATCCAATATAGTAACAGAGGCACTGATTCAATTGAACCAGATTCAAATCATGCAGCTATCTCCAGTGCATGTAAACAAAATGGAAGGAGGCCGATCAGCATTACTCAACTTAGGAATGTTTCCAATTATGAGTAACCTGAAAGAGAAGCTAGTTCTCTTAATCATTAGTATCAACTGAACACCATACACAAGTATCTACATCTTCGATCACTTTGAAGAATCCCGATACTTGCTACACCTGGTTCTCTACTCTATTCAAATACCTATAATTCCTCAAAACTTAGACCCTGTGTTTCTACGAAACACATGTCTAAGAACTAGAGAAGTTAAAAGTAAACAGAATATAGTATAAGGACCAACCCCTCTGTCCTAATGGACACTGGACAACATATAATACTCTGTATAAGTCCGCTGAGTCTAACAACTCTTTCACTGTGTGTCGTGGGTTGAAAACTGTACTTATGGTTAAGAAGAATTACACCGATGTTTAATGCTCCTTACATAACCATCTACTGATATAGGTAAATGTCATAGACATAATATCAAAAGGTATATCTCACTCTATGAAAATATACGTACAGATATATCAATTTGAAATTGGTGCACAACAGCGGATATTCAAAACCAAATATTTGCCGACCGGCAAACAGCCCAGATGATCTCCTCAAATATCACCGATTACAACGAATCCCGATATAATGAGGATGATCACCCTATTCCCAATAACTTACTCCCACTCATCATCTGTAAAACGATACAGATGTGAGAATCATACCTGGTAAATACATACCCTGGAGTAAGTGCCTAATCGGGAAATCAGTTTTCCATTAACAGTACATAGTGAAACTGAAACATTGAAATGTTTCGTCGGGGTATCCTGGTATTCCTAGTAATGCCTCTTCCATTATCCAGATTCACAACTGTAACCGTATAATTCTTTGCCATCTTTCTAAATCCCTTTCTATGTCTTTATTCATTACCTTCTGTACACCACTTTAGGCCAAATGGTTTTCTTCCTTCCCTACCGTTCGGCACCAGCCTATGGTTTGGAAGAAGACTATCCAAAAAGCATAAAGGGTGTACTGTCCTAATCCTAGGAGCACTCGCAATGCGAGAGAAGGTGAAGATAAAAGACACCTGAATGTACTTTATTCCTATTTCTCCTGAACCAGAATCCATCCCCGAACTGGAACAAGTTCCTTTCGAGTTCGTATATAACCATACGATGGAGTATCCAATAAACTGCGGATCTTCGTAGTGATACGGAGTGTCCTGGAGAGATACAAAGGTGATTTAGGATTGGCGAAGAAATACTTGGTTTGGTCGTGAATATCAGTCGCAATTTACTTTGCCCTCCTACTAATCCCTTGCTTTGTCTTAACTTAATACCTTCTGCACACCATCGTTATGCTAATTGGTTTTCTTCATTCCCCACCGTTCGGCACCAGCCTAAGGTTTGGAAGAAGACTATCCAATTTGCGTAATAGGTGTACTACTCCTAAACCAAGGAGTACTCGCAACCTGAGAGAAGGTGAAAAGAAAAGACAACTGAATAAACCTATCCGTTTTCTCCAGAACCAGAAACCATCCTCGAAGTCCTTCGAGTTCGTATATAACCATACGATGGTTTTGTCCAATGGAAGTGGACGTTCGTAGTAATACGGGGTGTCCCGGAGAAAAGGGTAAAAGTAGGAGTGGTAATGAGGTCTGCAACTCTGACAATCCAAAAGCCAGTGTTTAAGAAGGTTCGGTCAACTTGGTCACTGAGTCATAGTCCAGGGTCGGGTCAATGGTCGCTGCCAAAGAGAGAGAGAAAAGAAACACTCAGCGTGCACTCTAACCTAGATCAGAATGGTTATCACTTTGTCTAATCTGGAAACCTCCCACTGTACCTCAAATTCTCCTCCAAACCTGAAAGAAGAATTAGTCGGGGTCACCCGAAGAGTAAACTAACTCATCAGTGGGAATCGGGATCCAACTATCATCGCATGATAACTTGACGGAATCCACTCAAGTCACCACACTCCAGAAGGTATGCGCATGCCTGGCAAGTTTCAGTTCTTTTGAAACTCCCGATGTGATTTTTACCCCTAGGACCCAAGTGACCTTGACGAATAATCAACAAATCAAAAGGTCCTAGTCAAGTTCAGCCCGTCATTATCTTGATTGCGTTAAACCAACCCGCACGACCCTTGACGAATAATCAACAAAGTCGTACGACTGTCCTAACCAATCCACATATCCATGCGACAGAATAGCACAACAAAGCTACCACACACTACGTCTCGGCGAATAGCAACGACAAACGTAGCGCGAATACTAAGCAATACTAATCTGAAATGACGGAGGGCTACGACTGGTTTTTGGCGAAAAACCTTTAACGTAATGAACTTGATATCGTTGAAGGAACTGGATAACTTTTTATAAAAAATATAGTGACGAAAACCTTCACTAAAGAGGTCACTCCCGGTGAAGGGATCTCGGCTCTTTCCCCGTAGAATGAGGTGCAGGATATTCCAACTGAATACCACGATGCAAAGCAAAAGTAATCGGCTATAGTGAAGTTAATGCCCTGACGCAAACTTCTGTCCAAGGGGTCACTCCCGGTGAAGGGATCTCGGCCCTTGCCTCGTCGACTGAGGAGCAGGATATTCCAAATGAATACCACGATGCAAAACAAAAGTGAACGTCCTTGCAATAACAGCTTTTGAAAAATATTCCAACAACATCAGAATAGGTTTGTTTATCTTGCATTGATCCGAATCAACGCAGTCCCATCATATGATCACACCAATAAAGAACGAAAATAATGATGTACGTATATGTCATCCGCATTCGCCACTGGGTCCCGTCATCACCCGTTAGGTTACTTAACTAACGACAGAGCGGGGACTGGACTAGCGCGGATGTAAAACATATACAACATCTACTAATATATATACCAATATATTATATTCGCTCAAGGCGTGAAAAGAATGCAACATCACAGAAATGTACAGCATCACAGAACAATACAGATATCTGGGATCCCCGAGTTTCACAGAGCCGCTGCTGAAACCCGACGTTCCCCTGGTCGTGTGGATAGCCTGTGCAATGAAATCCTAGACCCCTACGGGCGCGGCAAGTCACCCGCCAAAACCTGAAGCGAGGCAGCCCCCTTCAGCACCGTGAATGGACCACCCAGCACTTCATAGAATCCGGTAACTTGGGCACCCCTCCTGGGTCAACCTGTACCCCCTACGAGTGCGGCGAATAGCCCGCCAATCCTAGAGTGAAGCCCCCTCCGTCTCAATGCCATGAGATGCGGGCCCGTTGCCCTCTGGAACCCGGCTATCCGTGCACCCCTCCGCGGGGTAATCCTAGTACAGAAAGTAAAATATACATACAACGGGTACATCGACCGCAACCAGGTCGTGTCCCAAAAGAATAATACAAACAGGCAGTGACGGCAGTCCACATGTCGGACGCTCGCCCCGCAATATCAAATGTACATAATACAAAAAAACTGTACTAGCATTGCATCCAGGCTATCCCCCACGACCGATCCGCAACAACACAGCATAAACATAGAACATCAACATGAAAGTCACGTTCGCAAATTCGTCTAACCGGGCTATAGCAGTTAGACGGGATTTACCGATCAAGTGACATTCACGGTCGCAGATATAATGTAAATACTGTGAAATAATGTGTTTAAAAATATCCGATCGATCAAACAATTAACAAGTGGGCCCCCAAGCAATACTGTAGCAGTCACAGAGAATCTGGGCCAAATTTAATATCCCAAAACCCCTAAATTTATCCCACAAGCCCACTGGAAAAATTCCACACAGTGAAGACAACAATGTGCGGCGGAACCGCGGTCCAAGGGGGGGTTTGACCGCGGTTCCGCGCTAAAGTGAACGACTGAATGTGTCGAATTTTTACATATGTCTTAGAATTGCTTGTACATCAGTTTTATACAACCTGAAAAATTTTTAGACACCAAAAATTTTCAACAGAAACTGATGTGAACAAAAATGAGGTTTTTGGAATTTCGGTCGATCGGATAAGTAAAACACATTAAAACAAGCTAGAGAAGGTTAATGGCGTGGCTCTGATACCATGTTGCACCACGGCAGCGCCCCGGCCTCGTACTCGAGGCCAAAATGCGGAATCAAAATTTTTCCTTACTTGGAAACCGGCGCTGCCGCGGACAATGAAAACCCGGATCATTAACCATTAACCTATACTAGCTATCAAGAGATGGGAAGAGAAGTATACCGAGTGATCCGAGTCCTCCGGTCTTCTCTTCATCGTCCCGATCTCCCGCGGAAAGTCTTGTCTCCATATCGTCGCCTCCTTGCCGGAAGGGCACCACATCGCCTGCGTCTTTTACGGGCTCCCGCCTCAATACCGAGGCAACTCGGGCATGAAGCCGGCAAGTCGACATGCCCAAGATGTGCTGTAGAATGTAGTGTAGGATGCGCTTTGTCTCAATGGGGTTAAGTTGCCTTGATGGAGGAATCAACAAGATATGAACTTGGGGATTTATGGTAGCTATGGAAAAAATGAGATGGATGATTAATTTCCCACACCAAATGAACCTCTCTCATTTTTTTTTCTCCTCCAAATTGTGGCCGGCCATTCAAGCTTGGAAAGGGTGGAAGGAAAAAGCAAATCATGAAGGGAGGTGAGTGTAGGATAAATCAAGAGGTGACCACAAACAAACATCAACCATGCTTAATTCACATCAAACCCAAAACCTTTCATATCACCATTAAAGCACCATTATGGATGAAAAACAAAAGATGCTTATCATAATGAATACAAGTGCAAGAAACCCCTCCACAATGTGTTATTTGCAAACTTGCAAATAACCCCCTCCATCGGAAAAGTCCGGCAGGGAAAGAACAAAGGAAAACCGGCCGGAACGGAATGCAAACTGGCAACTCCAGAAAACTGGTCCCGTAATAAATTACAGGAAAACCCCGATACTGTGCATACACACCCGCATCTGTATTTCGACCGGATACAAATGCAATGAGACAAAATCTACACTGTACTAAACTAGGATCCGGCTTAAACCAAAACCGACTAGTAATATCCGTTCGATCCTGATCCGTGCAATACCGCACGTATCAGATCGAACCCTGCCATATAACTATACGGCCACTAGTACAAAACTGTCCGATCCTGATCCGTGCAATACCGCACGTATCTGATCGGACCCTGCCATATCTCCATACGGCCTCTACAGCGTTTCGCCCGAAAGCTTGAGTAACTGAAAGTGTGGTGGACTCTAAAGACTCGTCAATACTATGGCTGTGGATTTAACCACTAGCACGTCAGAGGTATTAGCCAATACGTGACGGGCCACCAGCTATTGACCAAAAGGGACGTCGATGAGCGAACTCATCCTGACACCCTACTGAGCCTGTCAGTGACAATATCCGTACAGTCCGGTCCGTTCGTCTATGAGCATCGCATGTCGGGCCTAGGGGGTTGGTAAAAGTCAGACCCCCAAAAGCGGTACAAGTCGTGTCGGAGTGTAGCCCAGAACGCCCTGAGATACTACTGGAATACCTACCTGTAAATCTCCTGCCTCGGCCGAGGGCTTTGCGTAATGGCTCTCCTAGACACAGCGCGACCTCACCCCCAATACCGGGAGAGACGAACCCCTGAAGATCCGCTTACTGCCTCCATGTGGCTCGGGACTGTACCCAACTAAAACCTGTTTGCACGACTCCTTTGAGCCGTGTAGGGTAGTAATCAAAGCACAGTGGGAACTCACACGCGACAAATGACGATCTCAGGTCGATGAACTAACCTGTACACATGTCACCAGGGAACTGCTATCTGACGTCTGGTATAAGACCAACTAGCAGGTTCCCAGCGAGTCCTGTCCGGTGTACTCATAACCCAATGAGCACCTGTATACATCTTAGGTGAACCAACTGAGACCAGTGGCTTGTGAGACCGGCCACCGCCCCTCGTCGGGGTCTCGACTGTATACACTAGTGTACTAATGGAGTATCGATGCCCTGTCTCGAAACTCCTACGACTAGGGACCTTTTAAGGATGTGCTTATAGACTACCAGCTCCCACGTACATGATCGCCATCATACTGCTGGTAGTCAAGCAAGAATCCTAGGGGCTCTATCAACGTGTAATAGCGACATGTCAGGTCACCTAAAGCAGTACACGATGATAAAGATAAACCAGATAGCATACTATCATCTCAAGTAAGACTGTCCTACCGGGATAGGTCCTCCCTCAATCATTGCAATCACGTGCCTGTAATCCAATAATTGACTCTGAGGGCACTATCTCCAACAAAGCCGCCTTGTGCCGCGGTTCCGCGGTCAACTTGCCACCTCAGCACTTCATCTTTGCACTATAATTCCTATCTCAAGGCCTAAAGCTCAGAATGACACAACAAATTCCAGAATACTCCAGAGACTTCTGCCAGATCAGCAAGCTTTGGGATCAACACTAAACTAGCCTTGTATTCTAGAAACTTCTCCCTAAACCCTAGCTTAAACCCTAAGCTAAGCCTAACTAACTACTTCTATAAGTCTTTCAACAAACTTTTGGAGGGAACTCAAAGGCTTAAGGTTTGGGTGATCTATAAATAAGACCCTAGGCTCACTTGTAAAGGAGGAGAGACTTGATCCTTGACTAGTTCATTTTTAGTAGCCAATTTAGAGCCATTCTATCTCTCTCTTCATCTTCTTCCACAAGTCTAGTGAGAGGACTTGTGTGAAACCCTAACCCTAATTCCAATCAAAAGCCAAGATCCCGAGTACCCCATCAAGCAAGAAGCCTTGCAACCTTTTAGGAGCCGATCCGTTCTTCAATAGAGCAAGTGGTCCAAGCCGACCCATGACTCATGGAGCCGAGCGAAACCAAGTCGACAATTTAGTTCTTCCTCTTGTAGTTCTTGAGCGACTGTAATCAAATTGTTGATATAAATAAAAAGTGATATTCTTTTATCTTATATTCTTTAAATTCTTGCATCATGATTCAATCTAAATTTCTAGTTATAATTCTTGTTGTGATGTTTGAGTAATACTCCGCTCGTCGAGGAGTCGAGACGATCAATAGAATGATGATGTAATATATCTTAAATCGATTCTTGAGTCCTACGAGTTTTGTAAACCCTAGAAAGTTCACGAATCGACAACCCAATTCGCTGCGATGCTTTCTTGATTGATATCGCTCGAGATTGGGGAGTTACGATCGTTTCTTGCAATTGCTAGAGGCTAGAATGTGAATGATATCAACGAAAGAACAAGGGTTAAATGATGAAACCCTAGTTTCATCAAGAAAGCCCTAACTCTCGTCGATCATCATCGATCTAGTATCAATCCTTCGAAGGACAAGAACACGAAATCTTGAGATTACATCACGTCTATAGATCCGATCGATTCCTACGGGCCTCATTTAGATTCTTGACATTTGGTTGGAAATATCATCGAAACCCTGATTCTCGATTGTTTATCATTTTCTTGATTCTTGATTAAACTCGTGACACCTGAATCAATCGATAAATTCTTGAATCATGTTTTCTTTTCTTTTCGATTAACTTTTCAATTCAAAACAAATTAAATACAGAAACGAATCGCACAATCCCTATGGACGATCCGCACTCGCTTACGATCTACAATCGACACCGTAATTGATTGCGGTTAAATATAATTCTTTGATTGTGAATTTTATTCAATATTACCGACATATAGAAACTTATTCGCTTATTTCGATTTACACAAACAAGAAAATTATGATCAATCAAATGGCGCCGAAATCAGGGACTATTTGAATTGGTACTTTTTACATTACACAATCGAATGGGAAATTTATAACAATCAAATGGCGCCGTTGCCGGGGATTACACGCTAATTCATTTTATATCAAAGTTTGAATTGAAAGATTTATTTCATTGAGATTTTTGAGATCAAAATTCGTGCAAACCCTAAACAATTTGTTGTGTTTCATTGCAAGGAGATCTGGAGCTTGCTGGGAAATTGGAAAAAATTTTGGAATATACCAGAGAGTTGAGGGAGTCTACAGAAGCTCCCTGGGAAATTTTGGTGCAGTGATCTATACAGAAGACCACGGAAGCGCGGTGGGAGCCCCCTATTGCGGCGGAACCGCGGCAGCCTTGAGCCTTCTCTGTGCTAATTCCCTCAGGTACCTTCTTACCTTCTCCTCTCTCCTCTTTTTAGCTCCAACTAACAAATCTCTGCAGGATTCTTTGCAAATAATCACAACTCGCAAATTGCAAAATTAAATTTGTGCGTGATTTTGTTTCTTGGTTGTTTGCATTATAAATACGGATATTAAGGGGCACGGCCAAATCCAAATTAGGTGGGGATTTCATTACCCTTCCTAGGCCCTGAAAACCACAAAACTTGCACCCGCATTTGACCCACATTAACTAAAAGAAATCTAGAGATGACTCTAGGGACTGTCGCGCTCAATTAGGATAGAAGAAGGCCGTAGGTAATTCATTGCTTATCCGCATTTTCTTGTGGTGCCTAGGAAAGTGTGTCGAAGGCTAGTGGTTATTAATTAGGCCCACTACTTACGTAGTGGAGTACCTTCCCACTTACCTGGCACTTACCTGGCCACAGAAGAACAAAGAGGCAGTGAAGGATTCTATCCTGCGACTTGTCTTTTGGCAGTTAGGAGCGGTCTAGAGCCGGACCTAGGTGACCACTAGATTCTAGGGTTTGTGTGCTGCATTTGTTGTGTCGCATCATTTTTTTCAAAAATCCGTCCCTTTTTCAAAGCAAACACCGCATTCATTCATTTACCCCTAATTATAAGCCAACGCTGCCACTTGTACTAACCCTTTTTAGTACAAGATAGGCTGGACACGGGATTCTAGTGCCCGTTTAGTCCGCATGCCCTTTATCGACGCCGAAGTCGATATTTCTCCATTTACCCTTCCTTTACCTACTACCACACCTACACCGATGGATCCGACTCCATCAAACTTCTTTAACCCTAATCTGCCGCCGTCCGTTGGTGCGCAGAATCCACCCCGCATCTCTCTCCAGGAGAGGTGCTATTCACTTCGAAGTCCTCTTTCGACCTGCTTATCCACACCACCTGCCAATGGGGATAACTTTGAGATTTAGTCCCAGTACATCAACCATTTACCCAAATTCCATGGACTCGAGACTGAGGACGCTTACGTTTTCATTACAAAATTTGAAAACGTATGCGCAATGATGGGTACGTCACAACTTTCAGTGGATGCGATGCGTCTACGACTTCTTCCATTTACATTGTGCGATGTAGCCGAGAAGTGGCTATATAACACTACCGCACACTCTATTACGAATTGGGAAGAATTCGTCGCTGCATTCCTTAAGAAATTTTACCCAATCCAAAAGACAGCTCGAATCCGTAGCGAACTGAATCAATTTGCCCAGCTCCCTACTGAACCATTCTCTAAATGCTTTGAACGTTTCAAGGATCTATTGGTTCAGTGTCCTCATCACGCCATCCCGAGATGGGAGCTTTGCCGAATCATTTATAAGGGCATTAACCCAAACACTAAACAGAGCCTTGAAAACATGTGTCAAGGTATATTTATGACTAAGGATGATGGGGAAGCATGGAAGTATTTAGAAAAGTTCGCTGAAAAATCACTACAGTGGGAGAGTGGAACCCAACCATTGAATAGGGGTGGCGTACACCAAATAGATGTGTCCATAGGTGTTCGAGCTGAGATGGCAGCAATGCAAAAGAAGCTCGACGCTATAGAACACAAATTTTCTGCAGCCTCCCTAAACCCAATGTCGCTCCCCAAAACTGTTTGTGGGTGCTGTTCTGAGCCGTCTCATTTAACGGAAGAATGTCCATTAAATTCTGCGTTTCAAGGTCACGAGCATTCTAATGCCGCATTTCAAAGACCTCAAAATGATCCATATTCTTCCACGTACAATCAGGGTTGGAGGAATCACCCAAATTTCGCTTGGAACCAAAACCAATCTCAAAACACGGTTCCAAACACGAATCAATTTCAAAGGGCTCTTCCTCCACCACAACAGCAACCCCTTCAACTCACTCAGCACCCCTATCAGTCACAAAATTTCCAAAACCAGGGCAACACACCTGCACAGTCTAATCCTATGCAGTCGTCCTGTTCTGACGAATTCTCTCAATTCACTCAAACCATGAAATCACTTTTATCAAATTTCATAGAGGTTTCGACTGAGGTTAGATCTTCCGTCAGTGAGATAAAGAAAAACTCAGCGTCCCAAGCTGAGAGTATCAGATCGATGGAAGCTGAAATCGCACGCCTTAAAGCCGAAATGAGTGCGAGAGAAAAAGGGAAACTTCCCTCTCAACCTCTACAGAATCCTGGGCATTACAATGTAAATGCCATCACAACGTTGAGATCGGGAAGAGTGCTGAACAATCATGTCGGGGAAGGTATTGATGATACTGAAAATCATATCAACACCCCGGCTGAGACCTTTCCACACACGCACACTTCTCCTTCTGATCCTTCTTCTTCTACCATACCACCTTCTCGAGAGCCTATTCTCCATTTCCCACTAGGCTCGACACCTGAACCCAACCCTTATAGTTCTCCACAGACGGTCCCCACACCTCTTTTGGGACCTCGTCTACCCCATCTTCCTTCTCCTATGATGGACCCTGCGCTTATTGCAAAAGCTCCTTACCCGAATCGGTTAAGGGGTAATAGAACGAGTCCTCATATGGAGAAAATTTTGGAAATGTTCAAACAGGTTAACATCAATATCCCTCTCCTAAATGCAATTCAACAAGTCCCCGCTTATGCGAAAATTCTTAAGGACTTGTGCACTAGGAAGAGAAAGACCCAAGTGCCGAAGAAGATCTTTATGGCTAATAATATCAGCACTGCTTTTATTCCCCAGCTACCAAAGAAACGAAAGGACCCAGGATGTCCTACAATATCGATTTCTATTGGGGGTAAAAACATAAATCGTGCTCTTTTAGACCTTGGCGCAAGTGTTAACCTACTCCCTTATTCTGTCTACGAGCAATTAGGAATTGGAGAGCTGAAACCTGCTCACTGCACTCTCCAGATGGCAGACCGATCTATCACCAAACCAAGGGGCGAATTAGAGGATGTGTTGATAAAGGTCGGGGAATTTGTTTTCCCTGTAGACTTCATTGTGCTCGACACACATCCTGTAGCAAACCCCCGGGGCCAAATTTCGGTGATTCTAGGTCGTCCTTTCCTTGCCACTTCCAACGCTGTTATAAACTGTAGAAACGGTTCAATGAATTTATCATTTGGAAATATGACCATTGAACTAAATATCTACAAAGTTGGAAGTCAGCCATCAGAACCCTCTGCTCCTATTTTAGATGTGTACTATGTCCATGAGATCTCTCACGATAGTTGTGGAGCTGAGGAACTTTACTTTACTGATCTCGATGACATTACCACATCTCTGTTTGATTTCACACAAGATCTTAGTGAGGACACCTTACCTACACTTGAGTCCTGTACTTCTGACTTTTCTCCACCCGAGTCTGTATCTTTCACAGGCTCTGAGCTTCTTTATAAATCCAAAATTCGCTCAATGATCCCTCCTTCTATCATTCTCCGACCGAATTAGATCTAAAAATTTTACCGTCTCATCTGAAATATGCTTATTTAGGTGAGAAAGAGTCCTTACCGGTTATAATATCCGCTTCTCTATCATTAGAGCAAGAGAATGCACTTTTATCGGTATTGAGATCTAACAAAGAAGCGTTTGGTTGGAGTATGGCGGACATCAAAGGGATTAGTCCCTTGATAGTTGAACATCATATACATGTGATGGATGATGCCAGACCAACCCGAGAACCACAGAGACGGTTGAATCCCGTCATGAAGGAAGCTGTGATGAAAGAGATTGTCAAATGCTTAGATAATGGTATTATATACCCCATCTCCGATAGCCAATGGGTGAGTCCTATACATGTCGTTCCTAAGAAATCCGGCATCACTGTTATAACCAATGAAGCAAATGAGTTGATTCAGACACGCGCCCAAACTGGGTGGCGTGTATGTATCGATTATAGAAAACTCAATGCTGCCACGAGGAAAGACCACTTTCCTCTACCATTCATTGATCAGATGCTGGAACGCTTAGCAGGACGAGAGTATTATTGTTTTATGGACGGATACTCAGACTATAATCAGGTCCCCATCGCCAAAAAGGATCAAGATAAAACCATTTTTACTTGTCCTTTTGGTATCTTTGCTTACAGTCGCATGCCCTTCGGGCTATGCAATGCTCCCGCTACCTTTCAGCGGTGTATGATGGGGATATTCTCTGATATGGTAGAAAATTTTCTGGAGATCTTTATGGACGATTTCTCGATTTTTGGAGGCTCTTTTTCCGATTGCCTAGCAAATCTTGACGCTGTTCTTACTCGTTGCAAAGAGAAGAACTTGACTTTGAACTGGGAAAAATGCCATTTCATGGTCCAAGAAGGAATTGTACTTGGACATGTCATTTCACAGAAAGGCATTGAGGTTGACAGAGCTAAGATAGATGTCATTCAAAACCTTCCTCATCCTAAAAGCGTCAAAGATATTCGCTCTTTCCTTGGCCACGCGGGCTTTTATAGAAGATTCATTAAGGACTTTAGCAAAATTGCTAGACCTTTAACTCTTCTCCTGGCCAAGGATACGACCTTCCATTTTGACTCGGACTGGGAGACAACTTTCGACTCACTTAAACACTCACTCACTTCAGCCCCCGTTTTATCATCACCAAACTGGGACTACCCCTTTGAGCTGATGTGTGACGCATCCGACTTTGCAGTAGGTGCAGTCTTAGGACAACACATCGAAAAAATGCCATACGTAATATACTATGCAAGTAAGACCCTGAATGATGCGCAAATCAATTATACAACCACAGAAAAAGAACTTTTAGCGGTTGTATTTGCATTAGAAAAATTCAGGCCTTACTTAATTGGCTCACCTATAGTTGTGTATACTGACCATTCCGCTTTAAAACATCTTCTGGCGAAGAAAAATGCAAAAGGTCGACTAATACGTTGGATCCTTCTGTTACAAGAATTTGATCTTGTTATCAAAGATAAGAAAGGATGTGAAAACGTAGTAGCTGACCATCTTTTACGCATCTCTTCTTCCCCTGTGACCCTGCCGATCAATGATTCGTTCCCTGACGAACAACTCTTGAGCGTATCCAATGAACCATGGTTCAGGGATATTGTGAACTATCATGCTACGGGACTGATACCCAGCGATTGGTCAAAACAGGACAAATACCGTTTTCTATCCCAAGTAAAACACTATTACTGGGATGAGCCCTATTTGTTTAAATATTGTCCTGATCAGATCATTCGCCGGTGTGTCCCAAATGAAGAGTTCTAGAGTGTTCTTTCTTTTTGTCATGATCAGGCCTGTGGGGGTCACTTCGGTCCTAGAAAAACGGCGGAGAAGGTTTTACAACGTGGATTTATTGGCCGACCTTATTCAAGGACGCATTTGAGCATTGCAAAACATGTACACAATGTCAGTATATGGGTAGAATCTCCCAGAGGAATGAAATGCCTCAGCAACCCATCTTGGTTGTTGAAATATTCGATGTTTGGGGCATAGATTTTATGGGTCCTTTTCCCAACTCCTTTAGGAATTTGTATATACTGCTGGCGGTTGATTATGTCTCAAAGTGGGTTGAAGCCATTCCATGTCGCACTAATGACAAGAAAGTTGTCATTAAGTTCTTGAAAGAGAATATCTTCTCGCGATTTGGACACCCACGCGCTATTATTAGCGATAATGGGACACACTTCTGCAACAGATCTTTCGAGACTCTGATGCGGAAATACTCAATCAACCACCGACTTTCTACACCCTATCATCCCCAAACAAGCGGGCAGGCTGAAACCTCAAATAGACAAATCAAACTTATCCTGGAGAAAACTGTTGCTAAAAATAGAAAAGACTGGTCAACCAAACTGACGGATGCTCTTTGGGCATTCCGAACTGCATATAAAACCGACCTAGGGATGTCTCCATATAGGATAGTGTTTGGAAAAGCATGTCAGTTACCCGTCGAGATAAAGCATAAAGCATTGTGGGCTATTAAAGAAATAAATTTTGATTTAAACCTTGCTTGCAACTTTCGGAAGCTGCAACTTAATGAGCTAAGCGAACTCCGCGATGAATCTTATGATATTGCTGTAATCACAAAGAATAGGACTAAGGTTTTTCACGATAAAAACATTTTGAGGAAAACATTTTCACCTGGTCAACAAGTCCTTCTTTATGACTCACGATTACACCTTCACGCGGGTAAGCTCCGATCTCGATGAAAGGGACCTTTTGTTGTGCGGTCTGTATATCCGCACAGGGCAGCAGAAGTAGAAAATGTTAAAAACGGCACATTTTTCAAAGTAAATGGACATAGATTAAAGCCGTATTTTTCCATTGACCCCACGGAGGAGCTCTTGTTCTTACAAAAGCCAGTTTATTTGGATTAAAATTCCTCCGTCTCACCTTCATATCCTGTTTATCACTGCATCATTTTTTTGAATGGAGATGAGTGAAAAGAGTAAGTTTGGGGGAAGTTCTTCACTTATATATTTTGCCCCCACTAATAATTCCTCCCAGACTTACAGGT
Source organism: Agapanthus africanus (assembly GCA_030015575.1). Lineage (NCBI taxonomy): Eukaryota > Viridiplantae > Streptophyta > Magnoliopsida > Asparagales > Amaryllidaceae > Agapanthus > Agapanthus africanus. The sequence continues at coordinate 440,405,044 of JASDDO010000012.1, forward strand.
TTTGTAGATATAGCATTTGACAACAGTGAGGACACTGTTGAAAACAAGTTTGGAGAAGGTTTGTGCTTATTTTTGCATCATTTGCATATCATTTGCATAAGCACAAAACATTTTTTTTTAAATTTATAAAAATTTAAAAAAATTTCAAAACCCATAAAAATATAAAAAATTTCAACTATAAAAATAATTTTAATAATTACACTTTTTTGTATATAAATAAGATAATGAAAGTTTAGATAGTGAAAAGTTACATCCATGAGATTAGAAAAATTTAGAAAACTAAGAAAATTAGAAGTTTTCTTATACGAACTACTAATAAGTAGTTATGAGCCGTTGTCCCAAGGGTTAGTAAGATAAAAGACGTCACTAATCTGAGGATAAAAATAAGTCTGAAAAATAGTTTCTATTCTGGAAGCCAAACATTTTGAACGTTGCTACCCTGCTATTCGCACTTACACACGTCTTGAAGCCTGGGATAGTAGAGGATACCTTGAAATGCTCTTGTCTTAAAGCCGATGTATGAAGGAAATAAAAAAAAAGTGAATAAAGAAAATATAAAGTGGTGAGAAAAATGGACACTGGTTTTGTTATCACCAAGAGAAATAAAAAAATGTATAGCGAGGGTGCCTCTTCACCTAGTGCCCTAAGGCCAACTGGTCTGGGAGTCACAGCTATGCCTGAGGTGGTGCAAGACGAGGAAAATATACCAAGTAAGCAAGCACAGGAGTAATCGGTCGGTTAGTACCTCAAGAAGTATTAACGGTCGCATGAAAGTGTGTGAGCAATCTCATCTAAATATTCATTAATTAAAAAGTACTGAGGCTGATGGGCAAGAGTATGATAGCTTGAATTGAATTCTCCGGGTGTAGGGATGTCTTTACACACACGCAGGGTGATATGATCGATGTTTGGAATAAAGATAGGAATGAAAAATAAGACGATGTTTTATTGAGGGAGAACGTGATTTCTAACATCTTTTCATAACCATTAAGATAGGGCTCATGACAACCGAAAAGCTAGCTTAGTTGGAAACCCTAATTTTCAAAGTCTTTCTTTTACAATTCTTTTCTTTAAATGTAATATTCATGATCTTTCTTTCATTATTGGATTTTGTGGGTACAATCCGCAGAAAACCCTTAGGAGACAACACTCCTCCTACTAAGAACACCTAGAGGTTTAAAGGCTTGTTGCACGTGCTCAGTGCAATCGTGTTGCCTACGAAAGTGTGCTAGTTAGTTTTTCTCTTTCTTTATTTTCTCCTTCTCTTTTTAATAAAATAGTTCGCTCGAGACGATCGAAATTAAGTTTGGGGGAATTTGATTAGTCGAAAATATTGCATATTTTAGCCGGCAATTTCCTCATCATTTGCATTCATATAGAAGTGTTCGGCATTCATATTTCACATATTAGCAAAACTGTCGCAAAATATCATATTGCATGTATTAGACTCTAAAACCGACACTATAAAGGAAATTGACCGCATTTCATGGCATCGCATCATCCCTATATTGCGCAACACTTGTTTTGAGATCTGTGCAGGAAAATCCAGAAGTAAAGCCAAAAAACTTACAGGTGCTGATCAAACATTACGCCAACTCAATGGTTTAAGTTCTGGTACCAATTCAAAAGGCAAAACAAAAATCAACATATCAAAGAAAGGCCCAAGTATCAACCCAAGACCACACCAGAAGAACCAAGCCACAAGGACCCTACTTGGCCGCGGAACCGCGGCCTAAGCCGCCTTGTGCCGCGGTTCCGCGGTCAACTTGCCACCTCAGCACTTCATCTTTGCACAATAATTCCTATCTCAAGGCCTACAGCTCAGAATGACACAACAAATTCCAGAATACTCCAGAGACTTTTTCCAGATCAGCAAGCTTTGGGATCAACACTAAACTAGCCTTGTATTCTAGAAACTTCTCCCTAAACTCTAGCTTAAACCCTAAGCTAAGCCTAACTAACTACTTCTAGAAGTCTTTCAACAAACTTTTGGAGGGAACTCAAACGCTTAGGGTTTGGGTGATCTATAAATAAGACCCTAGGCTCACTTGTAAAGGAGGAGAGACTTGATCCTTGACTAGTTCATTTTTAGTAGCCAATTTAGAGCCATTCTATCTCTCTCTTCATCTTCTTCCACAAGTCT